>CM017804.1:6944976-7204682 GCA_008086715.1 Sitobion miscanthi
TGGTTTTTACGGTTTGTATGGCTGTCTTCTTAACATAATACCGTTTAAATTGTTGGTAAATTTTATTCTGGCTTTTGAGAGAAAATGTGCGCCGTTGTGAAGACGTCATTATCATATGACACAGACGTAAACAAAAATATACCCGTCCCGATTTTCCCTCATCCGTCATACACTAGAGGATATTGTATGGTGAAATAATAATAATATAATATTAAGTCAACATATTATTATTATTATTATATTGTCGAGTTGTGCGCCGAGCGTACGTCATACCGTTTTCCTTAAATGTTATACATTTTATAAGAACCATGTGCGAATGGCATTAGCATTGTTTAGTTTACTTCGTTATTTTTTCTATCTGCTATACGGAATATGTAATTTCCTTACGGCCGCTTTTGTGTTTACGATCGGTTTACCACCCATCTTCTGTACGCATTCGAGCAGAAATGCGTCGGAGACTGTATGCAAACCGGACGCACAGGAAATGCGTTCCAATAACATTATAAACGTACACGGTCGTTATTGTTTTCCAAACGTCTCACTGGCTGTACACTGCAGTGCTGTATATTACGAGGGGAGGTAGTTACAGTAGGGGGTAGTCACCACGGCGGAAAAATCTTTAATGTGAGCAAATATAATTTTATAATTTTTGTAAGGGTACGATTATTATTATTTATTGTTATTTTTTAATGACGTGCCGCTATATTATAATATAATATGAAAAGTATTAAGAGACATTAATTGTTGTCTCCGTCATACATGTGCGTATAACATAGCAAATTTACATTCAGCTTAATTCTCGTTTAGCTTCGTTAGTTTAAAAGCTAGGGTGAATCAACCTGTAGTGAAACTTTATCGGTACATTATCAGTGGGATTTTTTTACGATAATTCAGTTCTTAAGTAATCATTTTTAATTTATGGTAGTTACCTATATAATATTCGTAAAACTTGCTAAAAAATTTAACTTTCGTAGGAACCCACATATAAACACAGAATAAATAAATACTGTTTTTCCATCAAGTTTTATAATGGGTCGATTTACTTTAACTTATAAACTAACCAAGCTAAACGTGGTCTGCCGAGCGTAAGTTTTCCATTTTACGAATTTGTAAGACGGAGACAACAAACAACGGAGACATGTCCGTGTAATATCCTCTTAAATGTGGGAGAATAAAGAAATGGTATATGCTTTCAGTTATATGATTTTAATTTTGAAAACATAAAGAGATATTGGTAGTTAAAAAATTTGATTTTAGCTTTTACTATGGCAAAATTAATGTGTTACATGTTTTTGCTTTTTAATATGTCTACCGGATAATGTCTTTTGTGCTCCCATGTAATTGTTTAAGCGCATTTAAAAATGTTTTGCAACAAACCCTTAGTGTGTACCAGAAAAAAATTGTTAGTGTCTTACATGCTTATAGTAATATAGTAAAAAATTATCTCCGTTTATCACTCAACATGTTAAATTATTTAAATTTGTAAGATATAAACACATTATAATTTGTAACCGATAAACTTACCTATTATAACGATATTATAAAATATATTGATATAATCTACTTTTTTTAATATTTCAATTTTTTATGAAGATCGTTAGTATTGGTACGTATTTATTTTTTAAGGTTATAATATTTTATAATTATTATTGATCGCGTTCTTAAACATAAAAATAATAAAAAAAATCCTTTATAATGTCTTAATTTCAACAATGTAATTATCGCATAAAGTGAAATTTGGAAAAAGGTTGTAACTAAATTACACTTGTGCAGACTTATGTAAGACGAAAAACTGTACTATAGAGTACTCTCTTAGTTTTTTTGCAGTAGGCAAGAGACTAAAAGAGTCATAATAAGGTGGGCACCATAACATTTTATTACTTAGCACAATTTTATTTCCTTTTTTGAATTCCAAATTAACGTGATTCATCAATTATTATTGAAAATTATATGATATAATTTACTATATTTCGATACCTTTGAGTGCACGAAAATCTATTTTTTCAATCTGTACCTATTTAGATTTAGAAGGCACGGATTTGAAAAATTTGGGAATTAATCGGATCGTTTCAAATTTGGCGTATTCGCTCTCTATAAGTCGGGCGTTTGAAAATATAATAAATTTCATTAAAAATCATTTTGGTTTTAGTAAAAAAAGAACAGGTTAGGTATCGTAGTAATGTAGTGCCCAATGCCCCTTTGCACGGGTATTTTCATATTGAAACGCCTTACACGTTGAGGTGATTACCGAAGCAGCAGGTGCAAGAGTGGTTGAGGAGGCAAACTCATCGAAAACGTTGGAATAACAAAGCAAAAACAAAAATCGAGAGAAAATCACAGCCCTGCCCTGCCCCACACGTTGCATTACATAAATATATATACATGTACAATATACATTTAAAACGCATACATATACTTGTTTACGTGACGGGGGAATCGTCGTAAGACGGCGGTCTAGAAAAGATTATTGATTTTCTCATAGTCATATACACATACTCACACTTGCACAGATAAAGTAGAAAATACTACTTGACAAGCGTACGGCTACAATCGCTACATCTATATGTACATTATGTTTATGTGAGAAACGGTTAACAGCAAAAAGCTCTTATTCAAATTGAAAACGGAAGAATATACAACATTTACATAATATTATATAACACAGGTATATACATAGTGTGGCAGGTAATAGGTGCGAAATGCGCGTCCTTCGGGTGAAAACCGAAAAGTAACCGTACTTGGCACCACCAGATTTCAATATCAAATGTGTTGCTATACATAATATCATACACGTTAGGGCACGACCACCGTCTGTGGCCAAATTATATTCTCGTCGACTCTTCGAAATGAAGCTATATATACCTACAATATGTCTGCGTTGTTTTTGTGAATCACCATCGACGTAGTTATACTTACCTAGCAATTCATTTTTTACGTACGGGCATGATGACCGTCGACTGCACAATCTGCTGCATATAGTGCTGTGGTAGGTACACGTGACGAACGAGTTTATCGGTTTTGTTTTACGCACCCCAAAAGGCCGTAGAGTTATTTCGTGAAGTTTTAAACTTATCGTATTGTATTTTATTTTAAAATAAATAAATATAATATAATATTAAAGATAATATAGCAGGTAGTAGGTGAGAAATGCGCGTCCTTCGGGTGAAAACTGAAAAGTAACCGTATTTGGCACCACCAGATTTCAATATCACATACGTTGCTATATATAATATCATACATGTTAGGGTACGACCCTCGTCCGTCCGTCCGTGACCAAATTATATTCTCGTCGACTCGGCGAAATGAAGCTATATGTCTACAATATGTCTGCGCAGACGTTGTTTTTGTGAATCACCCATCGACGCAGTTATACTTAGCAATTCATTTTTTATATATAGGCATGATTACCGTCGACTGCATAATATAGTGCTGTGGTAGGTGCACGTGACGAACGAGTTTATCGGTTTTGTTTTACGCACCCCAAGGCCGTAAAGTTATTTCGTGAAATTTTAAACTTATCGTATCGTATTTTTTTTTTTTTTTTTCCAAAAGTAATTATAATTTAAAAAACCCTATAAGCCATATTATTTATTTGCTCATTGAATATTCATTCAAACGTAAATTATTTGAACTTGACCACAGAGATACCAACGGGTTTGTCGGACAGATTTAATATGTCATATTATTATTACGAGGTACGACTTCATTGCATTGTTCTCTAGACTTCGTACGAAAACGTAATTTTATAGACGCTTCGAAGTTGATATAGATATAGTGACTATATTTATGTTTTCGGGATTTACTAGGTACTAATGCAGTATATTATGTACAATTTTGATTTTAATTCCTACGATGTATTATTATGCGTACATTACATATTATTATATCGATGTTTGCACAAAGCAAAAACGATCATGTTCAACGATTGTCTTCCATATCATATAGGCCATAATCACATTATGTACCTAAGCAAAACAGGTAAAAGGTGCGTCCGTCGAGTGAAAATTGGAAATTGACAGTATTTGTCATCACCCGATTTCAATGTCACTATAATATTACGTTTTTCTATAATATGTCTCGTCCGTTCGTGGCAAAATAAGTCTCTTCTCGTTTCCGCGAAATGAAGTTTACGAGCCAATTTAATTCTGCACAGACTTTGTCATTTTTCACCGTTACTATTAAGATTTGTTTTTTGCTACTGCATAGTGCTGCACACGTGACCAACGAGTTTATCGATTTTCCGTTTTCTGCAGTGTTGTTATACGCCTAAGGCCGTAGAGATATTTCGTTTGGTTTTAGACTGTTTTTTTAAAGGAAAACGGTTATAATATATTAAAATCAAGTAAACGATTTCATTTAGTCGTTTAGAAAATATTTATTCGAATGTAAATTATTTGAACTCGCCTAATATTGCGCGCTCGTCGACCAACATAACGATTAATCTGATAAATTTGAAATGATTTATTATTATTATTATTATTTATACGAAATAACTTTATTATAATATCCTCTATGCGTCGTATGAAATGTAGGTAAACACGTCGACGTATATATATAGTGACTATTTACGTTTTTGGGATTTAGTGCCAACGCAATATTTGCACAATTTTGATTTTAATATCTACGGTAGGTATATACCGCGGTATTATGCGTAGGTGCATTACATAATATTGATATTTGCACAAAAAGAGAACGAATCCTATTCATACAAAATTCGCGAAACCCACGGACAACGATCGTTCCATGTGTACAAAATCGTTATAATATTATTATCTTTATATTACTTTGAAAGCTACACGTAGGTAGGTAGGTACTTACACAACGTATTGGTACACAACGAATGAGCTTGTTTGAACTTAACTTGTTTTGCTTTGATATGATATTATTTCGTATATTGTATACCTATCAGAGTTGCACGGCATATTATTTAAACGCAATTAATATTTATGTTACGTCTCTATTATATGTATATAATTGTACGCACTCGGCGAATAAACTATATTACGCGTTTTCAAACTTGCTTTCTACTCGATTTAAACGTTTCGTTAAGTCTTCTTTTTTGTCCAATGACACGCATTATGTCGCATTAATATTGTACTTCTATTAGTGATAAGAAACACAAGAAATGTATGCACCTGCAGTTTGCAGTACCTAAGGCACATAGCATGTGACGAGGACTGAGATCGCGGTGGAGTGTTTCTCAACTCGTGGGCAGCGAAGGGATGGGTGACGGGGTGGAAAGTAATTTAATAGTAAGTCGTGAGCATGACATACGTGTGTGTGTGTGTGTAAAGCAAATTTCAAAAATGTCAACGGCCGTATTAAACATAGTAATATTATGTATGCATATATGCCAACTATACAACAGTACTATACGCCAGTCACCACTCACCAGACGGATGTTATCATTTTCGTAGTGTAGAATAAGAAATAGTTTTGCTGTCGGAGAGCCTCAGTGTTGTGTTCAGGATTTAATGTAGGTAAGTACCTACCAATAAAATATAATGTCTTAACCTTATTAATAACACTAAAATTATTCGACCAGAAACAGGCAATAGTTTTGCATGCAATGACATATTATTATTATTTTATAATAACAGTAATAACTCTTATTATACTCATATATATTTTAATGACTTCGTAATTTGTTTTTACCATGCAATATTAAATATCAATATAACTAAAAACAAAATTAAACTAAACAATTAAAATAAATAATACCATACTATGTATACTGTATACATACTGTTTTTTAAATAACTTATACCGAGTGTTTATTATTATTATTATTATTATTATTATTATTATTACTATTATTACTATATGACTGTAATGAGGGAGGCAGAGATTTTCATTTTGCATTTGTAAAAATAAATTTATATTATTATACGTTTAGTGTAAAAATATATGTGTGAAAAGCACCAGACCGCTACCAGTATAAATTAAAAAGCAAATGGAACATGTAAGACGTAAATCAAAATGTCACGGTTAAACTACTTGTTGCAATAAATATAATATTCAAACATAACTACGATACTGGCCATTTATATTCTGTATGTATAACAAAATTTTTTTTTTTTTTTCAATCTATAAAATCCTATTGAATTGTCGTTGTATTGAATATTTTGATTTTCAAAAATCACAAATTGTGTACTCGACAAATGTTCACCATAATATTAATACGTACCATTTGGGGAAATGTCGATATGCGATCATCTTAAGGGTAAAATAAATAGGTTTCAATAGGTACATTAGGTACATAGGTATATTAATGCACATAACTTTTGTCTACAATTGTATGAATCATAAAATAACTAGAGTAAGCTTAGATCAAATAACATTACTATAGTAGTTTTTAATTTTAGCTTTTTTATAATTAACGCAAACAACTAAATATAGCACCTATAGGTACTACATCCCACATGAAAAATACTAAAACAGTTGATATAGGATTTCTTTATTAATTTAGTTAGTTATAAGTTATGACTTATGAGCAAAAGTTTTAGAAAGTTGTAATATGTTACATTGTAACTGTAATTGTTTGGTTTTGGAACTTCTTATAGAAATCAGATTTGTTGCCACATTTTAGTATGTTTTATATTAATAAATGTATAAAAAATAGTTTTTAAATTGGATAATTTAATGAAAGGATGGCATTAATACTAGTTTAAAAGTTATAGCTAAGTTAGTATTTACCTAAACTAATAAGTAACTTTTTTTACTTTTAACTCGACTAGTTTTTTTGATTGTAAAATCTACTTAAAAACTTACTAGATTAGTCCATTTCAACAATTCAACTTGACAAATAATAGATGCATATACGTGTTGAAGTTATGTTTATACAAATCAATAACTTATTGGGGTTAATATAAAAAATATTCTTGGTTTAAACACGCTGTAGACATTTATTTTGAATAAAAGTCAAACTATTAATATTAATAATTGATTTAATAATTTAGTAGACACATATAATTTTCCTAAATCGCGCAGTGTGTAATACGGTTCAAAAAAATAAATGTTAAAAGGTACATAAAAAAACTAATGCTGATTGATTAATATTTATCACTAAAATATTCAAATTACCATCTAGTTCCTTCTACCTATATATCTCGATCCCACAATCATTACAATACGGTCTTTAAATAGGTAGGTGTGTGTTTTGAATAATATGATTTATATTTAAAGAAAAAGGCGGATGAATATGATTGTTGAATCACTCTGTATATAATATAACATAGTCAGTATAGTCACACTCCGCATTGCGACCAATTTGCGGCAGTACTTACGTTCTGTGGTCGTGACAAGCGGTGGCGCAAATGAAAAAATAACGCACGTCACACAATTTAGGTAGGTATAATATACCTACACGAGAGAGTCAGAGTTTAATTCTTTAAAAAATTTTCAGCCCACAGGTACATTATTAATAACACGAAGTGGGATATCATGTTGTTGTGCACCGGCCGAGGTTATTTTTTTCAAAGTCGACCGAAACTACCACAGTGTCATCAAATTATCAGTGTTTTTATATACATTACTATTATTTGACACGTAAATTATTAACGCCAATTTGCAGTGATCCAATTAATATTTATATCGGTAAATTCTATTTTATATTTTTTATGTCACGATCCCACTAGTACGACCTACCGCCGCAAGCTGCCTTTCATGCATCAACACCTAATTCGTTTTTGTGTTTTTGCACAAATTATAAAATGTCATGTATTTTTAGAAACGCCAATAGCCATACCAGTTGAGGCGTATTTATAAATAAAAAGACAAAAATAATAATATATATCTGTTCATGTACTATGTGCTTTTGAAATGGGAATCGTCAGTTATAAGTCGAATTGTCCAATTATTGGCTTTGCACTTCCGCAAAATGTATTAAAATATAGCAAACAAAAGTAGTTACTTGTGTTTTAGTTTTAAACTAAAAAAACCCATGTGGGTGTTTAGTAATTGATAGCTAATATAATTATCTAATAATCTACAAAATAGTAGGTTTTTGTGTACTATTTATAGTTGTTTGTCGTTAAGCAATTAA
This sequence comes from Sitobion miscanthi, assembly GCA_008086715.1. Lineage (NCBI taxonomy): Eukaryota > Metazoa > Arthropoda > Insecta > Hemiptera > Aphididae > Sitobion > Sitobion miscanthi. The sequence goes on from CM017804.1 coordinate 6,953,021, forward strand.
TAAAACATTATTATTCAGCTTCTACCATATTAGGCATACGTACAAGTTTTACTTTTTATTATACATATACGTAATTTAAATACTGGCCATGTGTTATCCAATAATTTTAGTTTTAAAAATAATTATCTATAATCGGTGGCATGTATTAAAAAAATAAAAACGGTGTTGGTCCAATAATAATAGTACCTGGGACTACCCCTCTTATTAATTATAAATTGTTATAGGTACTTATATACGTTGAATATTGTCCTATGTTTTATTCGATTAAAATATAGGTATCATTTTTAATGTTGTTATACTTATTGATTGTATGTTACAATTTTTATATCGTAGTACCCACCTATTGTTTTGTGTTGCTGAAAAATGATTAAAAAATAATTTTCTAGTTCACTCTTATTATATATTTTGTAATTTATTTTTTATATCATAAACAACGGTACGTTTGTACCTACACGGCTGTGATAAATTGGTTGACGACATAATTTAGTGTGGACACCTGGTGGGGTGTGTCTTATAACTGTGATGTAAATACTAATAATCGGTGATTAAGGGATCAAGACTAGTAGTAGGAAGGACGAACACGTTTAAGCATAAGTGACGAGGATTGTGTGTAAGTAAAATTATAGTAGAGCTGAGAATAAACGTGGTACTCAAAATGTGGTAGGCCCCTTGGCACAAATAATATCACTACCCATTTTAACAGTCTCTCGTACAATAATATAATAAGTTAGTTTGTAATAAAGTGCAATGAATATTATATATTAGCCACACGTACTATTGATACGAATTCTATACTCAATATATTATATACATATATACATAATGATTCTATCTGATCAGTTGGCTGTGAACATGAACTATGGATACTCATTATCATTTCAAAAACCATTTACTCTTTAATAGAAATTAAATTTTTGGAATTTTAAAAATCCCAATATTTTTTTTATTACAATTATTTTTTTCACTCTATTTTTTGGTGTTCCTATATTGTATGTAGGTCCCATACATTTTTAAACATCAGCCATTTTAAATTTTATATTATGAAGCAGAATACATTTTTAAACTATTTGATGCATCCGTGTCAAATATTAAACGAATATCATTTTTATTCTATGTCAATTTAAATTTAGAAGAATAAAATGTCAAATGATGCCTCGCAAAATGCGTGCTTCTACAATATTTTCATAGAGTTTTGACAGTTCCGTTGATATAAACTTAAAAAATAAAACATAATATATTATTCTATCAATATTTGACATTTATACATAAAAATACTAAAATAAAAACAAAACAAAGGTTGTCATTTAAAAACTAAAAGCCGATAAAGTGTGGGGTCATCGACAAATTAACGTGAAAAAAATAGGTTAATACTCTTTGTTAGAGTTGCGTGTAAATTATATCAGAAAAAAAGGAAATTTCAAAAACACATAGGTAGTTATTTTTGAAAATATTTAGTGGTACCAGCTAGTGGGTATAATAATAATATAATATTACTATTATAGAGTAACCTATATTTCAAACATAATATTATATCTGAATCTAGTGGTTATATCAGACTTGTCAGGGAGGAGGGGAAGTGGGAAATTTAAAATAACCCTTATTTTATTCAGCTATTTTATTGGCATTCGATATTTAAATAATGAGATAATAGTATGTACCTATTAGAAACCAATAACACAGAATATTTTATTTTAGCTTCTGAGTGGTTATTTCACTGAAATATACACACCGTCCTATGGGCTATGGGTTGTGATACGTTAATATTGACTTTATAGCTATACCTATAGTAAAATGATATTTTAATAATTGATAATATAACATAAATTTGTTATTATTATAAGGCGACTACGACAGATTGAATAACGTAAAACGTTTTAACGATTACCAGATGAGGTGGTGATAATCAGAAAAATTGTTATGTCATTCGATCTCGTCGTGTCTCGTAGTCAACGAGGGCGTCGACGAAAAAATATATTAGGTACACAGTTTTGTGCCAATTACAAAAACTATTTTCGGCTACCTGCTGTGGTGTAAATTACATAATATCTTTATTACGATGAAAATTATATGCTCAAAAAAACATAATACCTAACATGATAGTTATATTAATTATAATCCTAAAAATCAATTATTATTGTTAACGTTAACACAATGTGACGAGAACATATACATAGGTATAAAATATACACAGCACAACGTACAATTTACTACTATGTATATGCATAGAATCGTGGATCTTCGAGAATTTTCATCGGCAAGTTTTAACGACGGTGTGTTCATGTAAACGAAACAGTATACGAATAGGCGATACACGCGATCGTTAAATTTTATCGACCTACGTAAAAATCCTCTACGCAATGGGCACGCCTCGAGTGGTGTTACGGTTTTATTAACAGCAGGAAACGGCTTTTGTGGTGGAATCTGGAATATGAAATATCTGTGTGCGTACATTTACGTACCTAACTTGTAAAATGGAAAATGGCGGAGGTATAGCGCTTAAAAAAATAGAATATTTTTACCTACGTTTTATCGCGATACGATACTTTACCATAATATTATGCGTGCGTTGTGTGCACTTCGTCATATCTTTGGTATTATAACATTGATACCTAATTTTTATTCATATTAATATAACCATTATTATTACAATGTCGTGTGATTCGTATTGTTCAGGTCTTTAACTTTTATACTGCAAGAGCATATGATGCTATATAGTTTGACGATCCGTTTACACGCAACATCACGACATAACGTTAATAATTGATTCGCATATTGTTGTTTTAATAATAATAATAATTTTATTGAACGAAATTTACGATAAGTAATAACGCCAAATATAGGCAAAGAGTACAGTAATTATTAAACAAACAACATTAGTAATTGTGGTTTTTGTCCTCGATTTCCATAAAACTGCTGTGGCCTGTGTATAATATACGTTCTGTTTATTATCCATGACGACGATGTACGCTGTAATATAGAAACGTAATCAATTAGTACACTGGCCAAAAAAGTGTATACCAAAAAAATCGAAATTAAAACAGATGCACACGTGATCGTTTTACGGTCAAGCTAATGTTTTTATTTATCGGAAATACTTACAATGTGTATTCTAACACAATAATTAAATAGGATAATGTGCATTATAATAATAGTTAGTAGGTACCACACAGGGATACAAAAAAAACACATGATGAGAGAAGCCATCCATTGACAGAATTTATATATTTAAAACAAGTACCAGTTGATTTAGGGAGTCGCGTCACCAGTGCCTTTTAACCCATGTGCGCGAAGTCATATTCCATAGATATTCAAGCTTTGTTTCATGGTTATATGGAATCTCACATAGAAGGTTGAAATCAAGTAATTTTAATATGGTTATAACTGCTGTCATTAAAAAAATATCGCTTATCTGTTGCCTAGATAGAATCATCCAAGTAACATTTTAAAAATAAGATTAATTAGAAGATTTAGATAATGTATGAGTTTCAAGCGAAATCTATTGTAGTAAAATTTGGCTAGTTGGTCAACTGCAATATTAATGTTTGAGTCTTCGTGTAAAGAGTCATTGATTACACGCTATATAGTATATAGTGAGCCCCGAGGCTATTAGGTTATGGTCTGGACAAATTTAATGGTGCAGGATTTTTTTAGCCCAAAATATGTACACCGTAAATCCAAATGGGAATCGTTAAAGAATTTTATAGCGTGGATTTCATGAGTATTGATAGTTGAGATCTAAATATAGGGTGAAGCAGATTAAAGTTACAAAGTAAGCCATTATACGTATTTTGCGTTTAGAACCCCAAGTAAGTCATTGGTCCAATACAGTTTCCAGATATTTGACCTGAAGAATAGTAAATATTTCTAATAGTTGAAGTTCAAGTATAGGGAGGTTTTCTTCTCGTAGTATTAATGATACATAATAATAATAATTTTTATTATTATTTATTTATTAACTAGTAGGTAGAAAGTTAAAATTCATTAATACAAGAAATTACTAGCATAGCTCCACACTTAGGCTATACCTCTTTCTGTAGAGCTAGAATACTTATGAAGATCTTAATAAGGGGAAAAAACCCGGGGGGTTAACAATGTTGTTTTGTATAATTTTTCAAAGTAAAAAAGCAGTATATTCCATTTAACATTGAAAACGAGCAATTGAAATTAAAAAACTAAACAGTAAGTGCATAATTTTTGTGAAACTTGAAGCAAAAGTATACTTTTATATACAGTATACAGTAAATCCCAATAAGAAGCAAACAAGTAAGTGACATAGTCACTGTTATTTCGCTTATTTTCAAGACATTTAAACAAGGGCTGGAAACCGATTGAAAAAATTTCGGTTTTGGTTTCAATTTTGTTTACCGGTTTTAATTTTTTTTGTTTCGGTTTTGTATTTAATACCGGTTTCTAATTTCTTTTTTGGTTTTGGTTTTAAATTATAATATTGGTATCCAATTTTTTCCAGGTTCTGTTTTGAATTTAATACCAGTTCTAATTTTTTCCTATTTCGGTTTTGAGTCAAAATACCGGTTTCTATAATCACATCACTCAGTCACGTACACACAAATAGACGACTTTTGTACACCTAATAATTACTGAAAATATACACTATTATAGGTAAGTGAAAATGTATTTATCAGACTCCATAAAAACTAATGATTACGTACCTTTTGATGATGTACATTCTATACATTCTGGTGATACATTTGATGTAAATTACAAGTCTTGTAATAATTATAGAGTTTCGACTTACAAGACTAAAGTATTTTGTAATACTTATTGATTGGAATATACATAGTATTATTAGTGATAGTATGGTCACGCATTAAAAGACGGTTAATGTTTAATTGTATAAACTAAACAAAATTCTACCTAGAGAAATTATGTAAGCTGTAGAATGTATAATAAATGCACTGTAAAAAAAAAATGTAATGTGGTTTAATATCATGGAGAGGTTTTATATAGACAATGCAATAAGTATAGAAACACAACAAAATCACGAAGCAAGAATTTGTCAAAACAAAAAATATTTAAAAGACTCTACGTTTAGGTTTATTTTAAAGCTCTAAACGTTTTACCAGTCAGGTTTCAGTATAAACAGTTTGCCATTTTTAATGTTAGATTCGATATAATATTAAACTATACTACGATTTTTAACTAATGAAAAATGTTCTGGAATTTTTATGTCCATCTAATTTTAATTCAATGCCTTTGTATCTTAATAAAAATATTTTTCATTCTTTAAATAAAAAATTTAATTGTATAACAATCAAAAAATTTATTGTAAACTGGTTGTAAGACGACCATTCGTTTTTAAATTTAATATTGTATGAGAATTTATGCAACAATAAAGTTTAATCATTTTAAAAGTTAGATACCTATTTATAGTAACTTATTTCCGCACCATAAACTTCACCACTCCCTCCGAAAGAGATGAATACATTTTAATGCGTTAAAATTGTTCATAAATGTGTGGAAATTATATACCCAAGTATTTCAATTTTTATAAGAATAACTTCTGCGCGATCTTTTATTAAATTTTCAAATTTTTGTCCACACTTTATTAAAAAATGTATATCTATTCGAAAATATCTATACGCCTATAACGCCTATAAATATATATTCTGTCTATATGTTTTGGAAATTCCATTAATTTATAATGTAAAACGATAACGTGCGTGATGGCGTCGAGTGTTTCGAGTTTCTACGATTTCTATTTTTTTTTTTGAATAAATAGAATAAAAATCGTTTGAGTTTAAATCATTGAAAATTATGATAATATATACTATTTATAATACAATGCACTGCAGGAGTCGGATGAACATGAGTTTTGTTTTATTAAAGTAAAAACTATATCTGCAGGTAGGTATACTATAACGTACGTGCGTGATTAATGATTAATAGGTGCATATTATCATGAATATGGTTTGTGTGTGTGTGTGTGTGTGTGTGTGTGTGTGTGTGTGTGTGTGTGTGTGTGAGCGTACAATACAATACAAATCGTACAAACAACGTGATTAAAGTTTCATGGATTCGTTGTTATTTTGAGATGGCTATTGACGATGGTGGTGGTGCTGGTTGGGAGGGGAGAGGAGGGGCGAGGGAGTTGAGTCGACGGCTGCGAAATAAACGTCATCGTAGAGAAAAAGATTACGTTATAATATGACATATCATAATATTAATACCAACGACAGAGCGAATAATATTTACATAATAATATATTGAACCCGCGTGTAAAGATGTATAATATAACGTATAATATTATAATAAAATATTGATTATCGGTGTGCTGTTTGAGCAATGAAATTATACAATAATAATATAATGTACCCATATGACATTAATGATGACATGATTGATATTTAATGGACCGTCATGGATCATCGAGAACGCATTTTGATTCATCGCCCATTCCTCCGTAGCAAATTACCGTACAAACACGCGCACTAAAAAAAGTTATAACCTATGTTACCATACTATACCTGTTTACTGCTATTGTGCACCAGTTTAACATCCAACTCACGTGGTTCAAGGAACTACATAGACTAAAATGTAAATTAAATAATCCTCATAACATCTTCAGTGGCAATAACAAATAATAATGCCATCATATCGTAATAATATATAGGCAATTATTATTCTGGCACGTGCGCCTCTGTTTGTTTGACTTGTGGACGAAATACTATTGAACTTATTACTCAGAGGTACATTTAAATTACCATTAATTACCATTATGTCTCATATATTATAATATGCTTGAAACACACGAGGCAAATAAACAAAGTGTCAAGACAGTTATTAATTGTTACATTTTACATATTTCACAATAACAAAATACATTAACGCACAATCCGTAAATATATTATTCAGTCTAATAAATATTATAGATATGGTAAACCAGGTCCGGATTAAGAAATTTTGTGCCTCGGGGGCAAATAGCAAAATATAGTTAGATAATTTCGCCATCATCTATATACCATATCTAAATTTTCATACATTATGAGTAGGTAGGTATTAAAAATAATAATCTAATATTAGAATGATATTATGTAGTGCTATATAGGGTGTAAGTATGTACGTAACAGAATGATATAACTTTTGGTCTACTCAATATGTAATATTTTGCATTTCTAACTCAAAAAAATTTTGCACATTTTCGTGATTTTTACGTATTTTGTCAAAATTTGAACTATAAATGCTTGTAAAAAAATTGTGACTATGTATTTTTAATATTTTTCAAATATCATTGTTGCAATATATTAGTAGCCTTGTATTAAATTGTCAAGCTTTTTTATCCATAAAATTGTATTTTATTTATATATTTTATAGAAAAAAAAAGGAAAAAAATTGAAAGCTGAAAATGTCCGTAAACAGCTCAAAACAAAAAATATTTTTAAAATGTTATGTTGTATAGAAAATGCTAATATAAACATTTAGTCAAAATTTTATGTATCCATGATAATTTGTTTAAGAGTTACACCAAAAACCAAAATCGATTTTGTTGTAAACCGATTTCACATAAAAATTCCCGTTTTCCTTAATTTTTCTTTTGTTTTTCACATCACTTTTGAAAACTACTGGAAAATACTTTTGACCCCCCAAATCACCATCAATATTCACTTTCCTATCAGAAAAGATACTCTTGAAGAAAATCTAAGCACTTTTACCGTCCTAAAAAGTGATGACAGACGCAAAATAATATAAAAAAAAACCCACAACATTGTAAAATCAATACATTCATCGCTCAGCTCAGAATCTAAAACCTTTGGTGCTTCGATTGATTGGATAGATATTTCAACTAACCTACATAATACGTGTTATTATACTTATCTAAAAATTATTCTTTCTGGCTTCTGTACATTTCTGTTTAAATTGGATTCGTTTGTTTCTACCCATTTCTTTTATATTTTTGTTATTATGTATATGTATAATACAACACACCGTGCTACATGGATTAACAGTATTTTCATAGATCACTAATATGATGGGAAATCGAGTGAACGGGCTTAGACACGAAACTGAACCGTGTACCAAGTATAATATTAACATACAATACTAAAATTAACGTCCATTTATTTATTTTATATATCATAGAATCGATTTAATAAGTTTTTAAATATTTTCTTTCATTCTTTGTCCATGAAGGGGCCTGCTCTTGTGTCTTTAATATATATGAAGGTGCTCTGGTGGTTTATGTCTATATACATTGTGAATATAATATAATTATAATATAGTATAATATGCATTCGCATAGTCATGGCTCTCAACAATATGTTATGCTGTTGAAATGGTTTATAAGTTTGTAACTTAAGAGTTAAAAGGCAATGTTCAAATTTGTTATATTGTATAGATTTGTTAAACAACTTAAAAATGATATGTAAATATGTTACATATTTTGTTTGTTTCATACAACAAGCAAACTTTTAAAAATGTCCACTTGGAATTTGACAACTATACACTTTTAGATATAATAAACATTTTATTTTTATTTTTCATGAAAATGAAATATTTCATGAAATTTTAAAACCCTAATAATGTATATATTAATATTAAGGTCGATCTCTGACTAAACAAAATATGTCTCTTGGGCGCCTCAGTCTGTAACCATCACGGTGCTGTTTTTCGTACCTAACTGCAGGTATTTATGGTAATGATAATTATTGGTAACCGCAAAATCGTTATACGCTTACGATTGGCGGGGGACAGAGGTAATATAATAATGATATATACGAACCTATAATAATATAATAATAATATGTACACATATTATAATATACACGTCGAGACGTGCCAAATACCCGAGTAATTTGCACGTGTTATTAATGGCATATAATATATAATATATAGGTGGTAGCTTCCGGTACATAAGAATTAACATATGTTATTATTCATTCCAACACGGGAACTTGTGTATTATTATCTCGCTTGTATATCCATTAACGATTCACACGTCTATAGGTACCTACTGCTTTTATATATATTTTTTTCTTTTGTAATCCACGCTATTATCTCCGCGGGTACATATAGTAATGATGTGTATGTATAGGAACTCTACACATTCGCTCCGATCGACAACTGACGGAATTTACGATAGGTAAGGACACAAATAAAAAATACTGGTCGCGTAGAATTTACGACATTATTTTTTTTTACCAGTCGTTGTAGTAATATCATCGCGAACGGAATGTACGACAGACCCGCCGACACATCGCACTTTCGCACGGTCATCAGGTGAGAAAATAAAACAAAATGCAAACGTATTTATGGAATCCGATTCACTTGCAGTTACCATGCTTGCGATACCCATAATATTATAGGATGATAGTTGTATACGCATGACGAGGAAATTCACTACAAATATCGAATACGTAATACGGTTACCTATACTACTGGGACCCCCGAACGAATTCGTGCATTCGCCCACGTTCATAATGGAAATTTGTTTGTTATCTAATATAATATGATATTATAATAATCGGTAAATTATGTGATGTATCTTCCGTAAACAATATTTTATCGAGAACCATTATTTTTAGCACATACATATTTCTCATTTTATAGAATGCGTCTCACGAGTCTCTTTTTGCTGAGTATTCCTGTTATAAAGCCACACAAGCAAGTGTATAATATTCAGTGGTTATATCCTTTTCGTTTATCTCGATGTCGTTTCGTCGTTATACCCATGCAACAACGTCATGATTTTACAATATTTTTCAGTAAAAAAAAAATAAACTTATCAGATCTAATATGGTTAAGTTCATAAAATAATATATAAAAATCAATGTACTAAACTAACGAGTAATGAAAAATGTGAATTAAATGATTGAAACGTAAAAAAACGTTGCTCTGCAGAGCGTATGAACTAAGGTGGTCTTGTATTTATAATTTTTATAATAGTGTTTAAGGAATTTTCGTATGGAAAAAAAATAAAACTGTAAAAAGAAATGTTTATAGGTCGTGTCTAAAAGTGACATTTATTTAATTATTTTCATATAAACTAGGTATTTAAAAATAATAAATTTTCTGATAGAATAATAATACTTATAGAAATATAATACTTTTCAAAAGTGAGTATTAATACATTTTAATTTTATAAAAATATTCATAATTTTAATATTTTGACTGAGCAGGAAAGTAATATATATGGTACTATCATATCTTACATATCAATATCTAAACTCAATACTATTATATTTCCGATACAATAATAGTCATCATATTTTAATCATATTACGCCACAGAATCATTGGGTTTCGTTTAGCAATGAAACAGTTTCAAATGTTTTAATGCGACGGTGTTTTTAATATGAAGACTATAATAATAATATTATGATTAATGATAATTTGTATTTGATTTTAAATAATTTGTGTACATGAATTTTACCGCTGTATTTGAAGGGTTAATTGTTTTAATAAAGACAATTTTAATAAAATTGTATAGAAAAATTATAATAAAAATAAAACAATTACTTATTAAAATTTAATATGAGAATTTTCTATAGTAGGTACCTACTTTACAGTTTTCACTTTCAGGTTGTTCTATACTTCTTAAGTGATTAATAAATTGTACAGAAAATTCATAATAACATAATATGTTGACACATGTTGCAGGTTTAAAGCTTAAACACTTCTTATAAAATCAAAAGAGGATAATATTGAAATATTTTGGATAAAATTACATATTCGTTTTTGAATATAATATTATTTTTTTTTGTCACGCCTGCACTGAAAGTTTAGTTTTTGACGACGGTTGAAGCGTTGGAAAGTGACCTTTTTCCGTTCAGTGGGTGGTAAATTGGAAATCTCCAAAAGTGCCGGGTGGTTAAGTGAAAATCCCCAAAAGTGCCGGGCGATAAAATGGAAATCCACAAAAGTATTGAGCGTACATATCACGCGTATCCTCTGCACAACCAGACACTAAAATCTATACTACTGTCCTTGCAAAACATAAACTTTTGGTTACGTCTTTTAATCATATTATATAACCTCCTTGCATGACGCGTAAACATTTTTCTTTCATGAAATTGTTTTTGCTAATTATTTTGTTGTTGCATAGATCCCTGCATAATGCATTACCTTTGTCGTGATTACATTTTTTTATTCTTAATTTATTTTGATATAATAATTATTATTTATACTGAAATCTATACCACGGTCTTTACAAAACATAAACTTTTGGTTACATCTTATATTCATATTATATAACCTCCATACATGACGCTTAAAATAAATAAAACCAAATCATTTATTTCATGAAATATTGTTTCCGTAGAATAGCCTGGTTGTTGCATAGATCCCATCCCTTTGCAGAGGCGTGACAAAATATAGAATGTGTGGCTTGGTGGGAAGGCAATTTCAGTCTTGGGTGAAATTTGGCCATCGCCTGCGGTGATTATGCCGCAAACGTCGCTGCGACTGAAATAGCTCACTTCCACCCTTGCCACACATTATACTACAATGAAGTAATCAATTATTTAAGATATAAAAAATCATTTTTAAACAGTTAGAACTTATTTGATATGCACTACTATGAAACTATAATGGCTATGTCAATAGCTTAAAAATATTGTATACTCACTTTGATGTTAAAATTGATAACTTCTATTTTTCTTCTACGTCTACTACACATTGGATCACTGTTCTCTGGAGGTGTGTTTTTAAATTACAAATTTTTTAGTGTTATTTGGTTTTACGCTTTTAGGTACCTATCCTTATAACGATATTCTTCTTTTTGGGTTCATTGGACCTTTAAGACTATCCCGTCTCAGAAACAAACTTCCATTCTTTTCTGTACACTGCTAATTTTCACCAATCGGAATCACTTCTCATCTGTTCTAGGCACATCCATCAGAAAGCGGTGGGAAGATGTCATAAAAAAGGATATATAACAATATTACAGTAGTTTTTTTATTAATTATGATTTTTCTACGTTCAACACTACAACTTCTACTTACCTGAATACAATAATCTTAATGTGTTAATGCTGAATTTTCAAAACTATCAATTTACTTACAAAATAATAATAATTTGGAGTACCAGCAAGTGTACAGCTTTACAAAGCTAATAAGTAAACACTAAACATTAAATACCGATGTATGTATTTATGTTTCTAAACTTTAATTTATTAAGTTTAATCCAAATATGGTAAACATGAAAGTAGACTAGTAAATTCCACGATAGTGTTTGTATACGTGTTCTGGTTAACCGATATGGCCTTTGAACTTTATTCGTTTGATCGTATTGCCTCTGAGAAATGTAATGTTCAAAATTTGAGGAATTCTCATTCGTTAATTATGGTTAAATATTACAAAGTCCTCGAAAACAGTGTTAAACAAACCTAGCATGACATGATTGCTCATCCCAATGAACGCGTATGGCATCAATGATGAATAATCACTATAAATTCTCTATAGTCGTAAATCGTAATGATTTAATTTGCACTTCAACCGTTCGAACCCTACTACGTCCAATGCGCATAATTAACATAAATAACAGCTGATATTCACTTTATGCACTCAATCGAACATGTTTTTAGCTCGTTCAACCTTAACCAATTTGTTCGTCTACGGTGATACATCTGAAGTATATGCCTATATAGTTATATTGTAGCCTGCAGGTACACAAAAAATTAGGCCACCATGTTTTCTTGAATACCGTAAAATGCATAGGGAATATAATATAAAAAAGTTATTTTGTTATGTGAATCGTCCGGGCAGAAAATGGAATAATTTAATGAGGAAATAGGACACTCAGTAAGTATCTACTTTTGGTTTTAAAATTGGAAATTGTTTCACCTATTTTATTCAAAATATCGTGTTCGCAATCACGGTTAAAACATTTTATACAGAAAGTAGAAATTTGGTGAAGTACTTATATATTTCGATGTGCGAAAAACTCAATTGAATTCGAAATATATTCCAATAATAAAGATATGACTGAACAACCGCAATTAATCGATTTCGTAGGCTGACAAGGGACTATATCTGTGGTTTTCAAACTGGGTGCCACGGTCTTCTGAAAAATGTCAACTATTTGTCCAAGAATAAAATTATAAAAATATAATTAGTAAAAACTTGGCTCATCAGGCACACATTTCTAATTTAATGTATAAGATTTTCATTCAAAACAATTTTGTTCGTCTAATTATTAAGTGCAAAAAAAAAAAAATGTTCCGTGAAAATGTTCTGAAGAGCACGGTGTGTCGTGTTTAATAAAAGTTTGAAAACCACTGGACTAGATGATAACTATCGGGTGGCGAAAATATTGTGAAGTTCTCCCAAATAATATTGATAAACTATAGTATATATGTGTTATAATAGGCATCATCTGTATGAACTACATTAACATATTTACCCCTAGATTGTCAGCAGCAGCTATCACATTTTCTATGGGTTTTATTTATTTCAGTATCTTATAATAATTTTTATATATATATGTATACTATACAGAGTGATTCATAAACGATGATCACCCCCATAACTTTACTTTAATAATGAATATAATCAAATTTTTTGAATTTTTAAGTAGGTATACCTACGTAATACTATATTTTTAAACACTTTTTTTATATAATTTAAAGATTTGGTGTATATTACATCACAGGACTTAGTGGTATATATTACATCAAATCCGTATGTTTAAAATATAATGTCATGTTCTTTAGAAAAAACTCTTTGAAAATACTTGAATAAGGTTCAATAGCATTGAATCAGAATCTGTTATAATTTTCATGAAACATTAATAATGACCATTCTATTTTATGTATAATAATATATTTGTGTTGCTAATTTTTGAGGCACGATATTTGATAGTATTAGTTGGTGGTTATGTGAGTTAGGTTGACGTTGATAGGTAGCTTGATAAAAAAATATAAAATCTTCTGTTAGCTTGCAAGAATTTTAAAGGAAATGTACAATTATAACGAATTATTATTAAGTTTTACTGAATAAACATTTTTTTTTTACTATATTAAATTACATCCGAGAAGTAATCACGACTGGAAATGGCAAATGACATATTTTTAACTCATTCAATTCATATAATCATATCCAACTGCGATGAGTACCTAAGATATATTAAAAAAAATAACTTTAACATACAATATTTAACCTAATGGGAATAAAAATGTCAAACAAACTTACAAATAAATAGGAATTATTATTTACTCTTGAAAGTATTGAAAAAAAGATCAGTTATATAAGTAAAACCAGATCATAGTAATTATGACAGGCGCACAGTTTTATTTGCAATTATTTATGGGCTTTGTTTAAATAAAATAAACCTGTGCTACAAATGTAATATATTACTATGAGTGTAGTATGACTAATGACTATATACTTGTACTTATGAGTTATACATCGTTAAATTGAAATGATGTATAAATAAATGAAATCATTACGCAAATAGGTCTGCAACACATCAAAGTACCGTGGCGCAGTGTTGGTATAATGACAATTTTTAATTTATGAAACATCATAAAAAGAATGTTTTATTTAACTATAGTTTTTTTTAGATAGCATGGAAACTAGAATATTGTTTTTCATTTTTTAAAGTGAGTAAATTAAATGTAAAGGTTTTTCAAAAACATAATAGTGAAAAGTGTAATAGTAGAAGTAATTTACTAACAAATCGTTTACTTCTGTGTCTAAACTTTAAATTACTTTGCGTATTTATTAGTTATAATTAAAAAATAAATTGAAATTTTCCAAGAAGAATGGCCATAGATGCCGAACATTGTACGCGTGAAACGTTTTAAATATCCCCTTTAAATAATAATAAAAATACGCTTTTTATGAAAAAAAGCACATGATTCTTTTGGTATTACAGAAAAACCAATTTCATTGTATTTGAAAAAAAATATATATTATTTAATTATATTCAACAATTGAAATTAAAAATGAATAATTATTGTTCCATTGTAGTGGGAGAACAAATATGTTTAGTATGATATTACTATGATACCATTGAATTTAACTATATACAATATAATATAGAGATTGTAATTTTGTATATATAAATTATATATATTTATATAAGTGCATACAATGTGTACAAGAAATAAAAAATAAAAATAGATTCTTAATATAATATGAAAAAATTTATGAAAATTATATGGATAATAGATAATTTCAGATTGACTTATATCTAAAAATTCCCAAGAATAATATTTAGAAAATAATTATTAACTTATTACGTTTCAAATTAATTTACTAAAAAAAATATTATATTATAGGTATTCATATTTATATTTTAAAAAATTGGATAAAATAAGCTACTCGAAATAAATAAACGTTTTTACTATTAAAAATTTTCTAAAAATAAGATTTAAAAATTGGCTAACTATTTTAAGTATTGATTATTTTGAATATTAAAAAAATGTTCTACCATACTTGTAGAGCAAGAGTCTATAAATTAAATATATAAAAAAAATTTTTTCCTTTGTATAGAACTAAAGTTATTTCATATTAAATACTGTAGGTAGCTAATTGTGCACCACGATGACACCTTATTAAAATTTGTTAAATTTAAGCTGCACAGACTTTTAACACATTTATTTGGATGGTTTTTATCAAACATAAAATACAAGTTTAAAACATTATCCAATCATAATACCTATTTTATTATCTGTAATTAATGTCAATAATATTATATAATAATAAAAAATTGATATTTTGTCGAGTGTAAACTATAATATGTTTAATGAAAAGTAGCCTACTGATCTTGCCGAATCATTCGACCAAAATTGTATACAATTTGGTCGAAAACTGTGGATTTGCATAAGAGTCGTCCATTTTAGCCTTTGATTTTCTATGCAGATCCTGCACGGTATCGTTAACCACGAGAAATCAATAATAACGCGAGTGGATTTGCCTTGTCTTAAACACTTGCAAACGTAAACTACACATATTTTTAACACAATAATTTGTGTGGTTTTTAAAAATATCAAATACTGGTCTAAAATTATAAAACACAATTATTATATTAAATATTTTATTGTATGTAACCAATGACAACCATACTATACAAACAGACAAAATATTCGTAAGCCGTTAAATCGTTAAATTGTAAAATTAAAAAATTGGCTTCGAGATGTGCATATTGCACATATAAATACCTATTTGTACCAAATTTCAGAACTACGAGTGCGATAGACTTAGCTGTGGACCGCTTATTGGCCCACTCATACATTGCTTTATATGAATCTAGATACAATAATAATGGACATATTATTATTATGGCACATTTAATACTCATCTAAAAATAGTATAATTCCTCTAAAAATGAACCAAAATGTTAAATATTAAACAAACTGAATTTCGCCAAACCGAAAAAATCATTTGAAATAATGTATTATATCATATGTGTAGCTTTCACACTACAGTTACTAGCTAACTATCTACCCACCAAATTAAAATATGAATACAGCCGACACATATTGTTTTCTTTTGTGTTCAAACTTTTTATATACCTTCAGTGAATAAATTGAATATATTATTATGTTTTCCTTAACGGAGAACATCAATGATTTCATAAAGTAATTTAAACTCGGCGTTCTTTCATTTTCCGACACTATATATTATAAAAGTGGTTTGAAAACGAACAATAAATTTTTTTTAAAACATTTGTATTGTATTTGTAAACTACATTACAGTTTTTCTTTTCACGTTACACATAAAATAATTTATTTTGACATGATGCTTAGATTAAATTGATTAAAAAAGCATTTTCTGTAACCTATGCTATGGGGGAATTATTCTTGGAAAACACCGAATCGGAACACGTATAACACACCTATTATTTTATTTATTCGTTAATTTTTTTTTCTCATATAGTTTTGATTTATTAACTAGTCATTAAACATTAGAACGTTTTTATAGTTTTTTGGATTCGGAATGAAACATAATTATACTATAAACACTTTTCAGGGAAATATAATTACATAGAAATGCAAAGAATTTCTATGTTGTATCCGTTCATGTAGCAAATGTTTAGCTGACAACAATTCGTGCCTAGTTTGGTATATATTATAACGTCATCGGGGAAAATATAAATACAATCAAAAAGGTGGGCCAGTGGGTGGCACTCGGATGTATAGAATAAGTGTCATGGATATGTTTAATTTGAATTCAATGATAAATCATTGCATACGAAAAACAATTCTGGTTTTTGCCTTTCTTACTGAGTACCTACCTATACATTTTTATGATATATGTATTAAATTGGTATTAAAGTAATTAATTTTACTATTTGTTACGTGGTAGATTTTGCCAATAACATTGCATTTAAAAATGGCATGGTATGTAGGTACTAATAAAATGAGGTTATTATACAATATAATAATATACGTTAAAAGTTTTAAATACCCACAAAGCCACGAATGGTTTTTTAAATTACAACAATATTACTAAAATCGTTATACTTTGTTTAAATATTATCTAATTTCGTCCAAATATCTTTAATCTGGCTCACCCTGTATGCACATTAATTGTGCAGTGACGTTTTAAGAGGTGTTTAAGGGATGACGTACGGGTACTGTATCGACCCAGCTAGGTGCCTATTTTAATTAGGGTTTTAGGGGCGCGGGCATTAGTGTCTAAAAAATACAACCACAGTCCGCATAGTCATTCGTAAATCAAAATACAAGAATTTTTTTCTAGGTATACATATTTATCTAAAAACCAAAATTTTTTTTTAAATTGTTTAAACATATTTAATCAATCTTATTTATAAAATATAGTTTCATTTTTGTTATCATGCTCGGTAAACTATTATTAATAATATGATCACCACCCTCACCTACACAATCTTTGTATAATAATATATCATCAATATCAGATACCTGCTGAGCAATGCGTATAAATTGCACTTAGTAGTGTTCGAAAATCAAAGTTATCTATTTACTTTTTTCAATCTAATACATATTGCGATATCTCCGGTACCTATACTGGCAAATACTATCGTTATTTCAAATTATAGTCATATGGTTATATATACATTGATTGTTGTACTCTTTGATTTGGACTTGGATTTATTCGGGTCTGATAAAGTATTAATATAATAAATTTATAAGAACAAAAGTATATTAATATAACTGGGAACATAAAAATACATGTGGCAACTTCTAGAAAATTAGCTAATTAATGCAAAAACATGAATTGGTTATTTCAATAAAGTTCACACAAATTACACAGTTATTTTACGGTGAAGGAGAAACCTAAACATTTGAAATGTATATAGGTAGGTATTTCCCAAAGGTTAAGTATTGAGTGCTTGTAAGTTCTTGAAAACTTTTATATTAAAGACTTTCACGTGCAATACAATTTGTTTAGAATTGAATCTATGTTAAAACAAAACCAATAAAAGAAGATAACTCTTCGGGAATCAGCAGATTCATACGGTGTCACTGGATCACAGGGATCTCAAGAATATAATCGAAAAATAAAATTGAATATTAATAATTTGGGTGCCAGTCGTTATAGTAATAAAATAAATTCAACTCAAAATTCCATAATAATCTTCCGTGTGAAGTTAAATTTGAATTTAGTTATATTTATTTATTTATTTTTTTATTGATCTTTAAGCCCGGTGACTATGGCCATTAGCTGATTGTGGGGTTTTCATGATCGTAGGGTTTGTAACGGTAGGGTTTTTTTACACGTGTGTGTTGTGTTTGGCAGAAGTTCTAATGGGGCACCCGTAGGTTTCTGCCGTGCCCCGGTCGGGGGATGGTGGCATCTTTCTCCAGATAGTTGCCTGCCCGGAGAAAATTCCACCCGAAGCCGAGGATCGAACCAGCGACGGCGCACGTAGCAACCGACACCTTAGACCACTCGGCCACTCCGTTCCCTTCTATTTGTTATAACGTTGCCTAAAGAGCATAAGACATTGATTTTAATGATAAGTCAATATTTATATTCTAAGTTTAATTTCCCATATTGATAAGCCTTTGTTTTAGATGACTAGGGAATAATATAAAATATTCTCATATAACATAACAATCGACTTCATTATTGCCTAATTTTATTTCTGGAAACAAAATATATATATAATTTGATTTATTTTAATCGGCTAAAATCATTTATCTACCTATGTTAAATATCACAGACGATCACATTCTTCAAATGACTTGTCTTAGGTTACTTTATAATTTACTTTTTTTGATAAAATATTAAAATGTAACATTTTTTAGTTTTTCTATTCATAGTTTTATTTTTATTTTTTTTTCGTAGGTTTTAGAAGTTGTAACCAAACATGGAATGCCTTCTATTATAGATTGGCTGCAGTTTAATGGCATGCAAAAATTTGTTTATTGAGGTAGGTACCTACCTAATTGTTTAATCTTATTTCTAATGAAAAAAAATGGTGGCTTAAAAATATTTTTAATTTTAAAATAATATAGTTTTACTAATATATTGCAAAATTATGAAAATTCAGAACTCACTTTCAGGCATATTATATGATATAGTATAAAAGTACGTTTTGAAAAAAAAAATTCAAATCATACTCTAATTATTATTATTTTTTTTTTTATTAATCGTGAAGCTCGCCAACTATGGCCATTAGCTGTTTGTTTTTGTTTGTAGGGGAGGGAACTGTAGGTGTAACACGTGTGTGCCATTATTCTTATCAACACACAGTTGTCGAAATTAATATTCTACGATGAATTAGATATCATCATAATGAGACTGATGATACAGTTCTCCTAACGTGTTTCATTAAAACTAACCAAATACACTCCTGAATAAGACGTATCCAATTTGGATGTAGCACGTTTAAGTAAATATTTAACAATATTTTAATTTTTACTATTTTACTTTTCAGAACCTGTTAGCTCCCGGAATACTCACCAGGGCGTTTGCTCTTAACAGTTTATTTTCTCCAGTTAACTGTCGAAAAATCTTTTTTGTGACTTTAATTTAAAAATATATTGATTATTATGTTATCAAATCTTTACAAATCAAAAATTCCATATTTTTGTCTTTAGCATTTTTGTTTTTTGCATCTTAGTCGAAAATAGTAAGTGTCTACGTGTATTACGTATCTATATATTACATTTTTCCCAAACCCTAAAACCTTCTCTGATTTTCCTGGTAATATTATGGCTATGTAGGTACTCAAATGTTTATTCAATATGTCCAAATGTGTAGGACGTTTTCACAATGTGTTGAATTTTGGGTCAATGTGTCCAAACGTTCACCACCCAAGTTAGAACTAGAACAAAATTTGCATTGAAAATGTAATGAAGTGAGTGGAAAAGTTTGGTTGACAATTAAAATTGAGATAATAATATATTTATATATTTAATACTTGACATTTGTAAATTTTTTTACCACCCCACCATTTTCCAAGTGCCCAAAAAAATGTATACTTAGTTACTATGTAATATAACGGGAACGTAAATTTTGTTTTTTAAACTTTGATCATAACATTTTAGCGAGTGATCCGCACATGTTTATCACCCTAAATCCCTTCAATGAAATATAAATAGAGAAGCATCGTTGAAAAATCTTGTGTGTGCTATACTAACCATGTGATTTATTTTAATTTGATGTGGCTACGGAAAAACAGCATTATTAATACCTTCCATAAAAATGAATATTTTACGATAATTGTGCAATTCTATTATAGAGGTATATTATTATTAGTAATTCGTACACATTAATATACAAAAATTAGTGGAGCAGACGTGTTTTAATAGCGTTGGTTGGGTCTCTGTGCTTGGCAGGGCGCTTTTTCAAGTGGGCAACAGGGATGCTAATATTATAATAACACGAACACCACTATTGTGGAATTTTATAAAATTATGTTTCTGAGTAAACATTTTATTCATCGTATTGTGTCCATGTCATTTTCAATATTTCAGGGACCTGTTTAGTGGGTACAAGTACTTAACAAATAATGATAACTATGCATCTGAGGTTTTTTAATGTTCGATTAGAAATATGAATAAATAATAGGTATATTATTTTAGATTCTGAGTGGAACGATGTATGTATTGATTTTACAATGATGTGTGTTTTTTTTTTAATTTTTTAATTAATTTGTTTTAATTTTTTAATTTTTGTGTCTTTGTACACGATAAGTAGTCGAAATAATGATTGGATTTTCAACTTCAGTATCTTGTTCAATGGAAAAGCGGATATCGTTGATGCATTGGGGAGGTCAAAATATAAAATTTCCAATAGTTTTCAAAAGCAACATAAAAATTAAGGAAAAACGGGAATTTTTACGCAAAATCGGTTTTCCACAAAATCGATTTTGGTTTTTGGTGTAACTCTAAGACAAATGAACGTATACACATGAAATTTTCACTGGTCATTTATATAAGCATTTTCTATACACGATAACATTTTCAAAATATTTTGATTTGCTTTAAACTAATTAGAAACATTTTCAGTTATTGTTTTCTAAGGATGTCAATAAAACTTTATTTGTTGGGTAAAAAAGTTTCAAAATTTAATACAATGCTCCTACTATATTGTTTCAAAGTCAGATGAAAAAAATTTTTTCTTATGAATATCAATATAATTGTATTCGTTTGGTCAAAATTTGAAAAAGTAATATAAGGTTCTTTAAATATTGTTGCAATATCAGTTTAAAAATATTAAACATAAATAAGCAAAATTTCTTTTTATTTTCATTTAATACTCAAATGTTGACAGTGTTGTGATTTAAAAAAATATTATTCATGGGTTACCTATACTTAAAACTTATATTCAGTATATTGTTATATTCTGTAGCAATGGCATTTTCAAATGCAATTTGACAAAAGTTATTTTACCTACTATGTATTACTATTGCTTATAGTAAAATAAATTACTTTAATAAATGACTTAGTATTTGTATAGGTTTAATTAGTTATGAGCATTTTGAACTTACGCTATATAATATTTTATGCGGAAAAACTTGCTAAAAATTGAACTATCGTAAAAAACCCACAAAAAACACAGATAATGGTCTTACCATCAAGTTTTATAATATATAAATCCCCTCAATTAATATTTAAACTAAAGAAGCAAAACGTGATCCGCTGATCGCAAATTTGCTATGCTCACGCTTGTAAGATGGAGAAAACAAATGCTTGTGTAACGTCCCTTATTAATGTCAAAAATATGCCGAAATTTTCTAAACTATCCTTGGCTAAAATTAATAATTTTTTGGGAGCCAATATTCCGCAGTAGGTGAGTTGATTCCCGAGACTTACTTTATGTATTAGTTGATTTCCGGGTCATAATTAAGTATGCACGAGTTGATTCCCTATTGTTGCATATCAATCGAGTGAATGACCGTAAAGAGTTCGACCAACGTTATCGATTGCTTTACTTTCGAGTTGATGAAAATTCGACCAACAGATGACGAAAAAATTGTGAATTTTATGGAATACGTATTTGATAGTTATATTTCCTCAGAAGCATGTTTTCCACCAAGTATATGTGGGCTCAATTATTCTCCACTACTTTAAACAGAAATACGAATAGTTGTGAGAGTTTTCACTCAAAACTCAACAGTTGTTTTTATAATGAGCACCCAAATATTTATGTATTTATAGATGAGCTGTTATAGAAGTGCTGTCTATAAAATGCAGAAACAATGGAACTAGAAAATCTAAGAAAAACAAATTTTGTTGAGAGAAGTGATGTCACGGTAATACGATATACTGGTAATCTCATTACCAATAAATATAAATTTTTAAAAACAATATGTTAAACATTTTTACCATATTACTAAATTTTTTTAATAATTATTTTTTACCTACTAAATTTTTTTACTAATCATTTTTTAACAAAAATTGAATGTTTATCAAAATATGAAAAACTAAAAAGAACAACATTTGTAAGAAACTTGTCAGCCAATCTCCTCGTGGTGTTTCTTACGCTAATATGCTGAATATTTCACTAAATATTGAAAAAAAAATATAATGACGTGGGAATCAACTCAACGGTATCAGTTCAGGTAAACAGGTACCCGGGAATCAACTCGTACGTAGCCCAATATTCAAGCCAACATTTGTAGGTACCATACTTACTCCTTGTAGTTAGTCAGTTACTAATAAATACCTTTATAAGAATATTAATAATAGTTTTTGTTTTTTTTTCTGACGCACAATGGAGGCTCTTGCCTCTTTATGTCAGTGAATTCGAAAACTCTAACGCCCATATTATTTTTGCAACGTGTAGGTAATATCTATAAAAGTCGGTCATCGCATTTTATGTGGTTATGAAATTCTATAAATTTGCGTCCTCTATACTTTCTCTATACCTAAGTCCAAATTTCTCTATACTAAACTTCACTCTGACACACGTGAGCTAGCGATTAAAACAGATAATAAAGAAAAAAAACCATAATGGTTGCTGGAAACATTTAAAGCTTTACAAGGCGTTTAATCAGATTGGTCACAGCAAAACGATAATATTATCTTACTATACTGAAGCAAGTCACTCACATTCTCATAGAATGTAGATTTAATATTTGCATACATTTAAACATGACTAGGCACGACCCGCGTAGGTTCAAGCTGATTCTGTTAAGAGATAAACATGTATTTTCTGTAACGTTTTTAACGGTTTTGGAAATAATTTTTTGAATTATTCATATGAAATCATTGCAAAACTAACAATTATTTTTTTAAAAACTGCATTGTTTTTTTCTACTTTCTGTCATTGTATTATATTTTAAGCGTCTTACAAACTTAAAATGTTGATCAGCAAACCAACATTACGAGGGACACCATGTGTGAGTGTGTTTATGTATTTATTTATTAACGTCACACAACAGGTATAGGACCAAAACAAAAACGAAAACATTAAAAACGTCTACACATTGATTGAAACATAAAATGTAAAAAAAATGCCTTGCAAAAATGATACTATAGGCATTATAATAGAACAAGTGCATGATAATGATATTATATAAGAAAAACAAAATAAGAAACATGATCATTTTATTATTTTTTAGAAT
The DNA here is from genome assembly GCA_008086715.1 of Sitobion miscanthi. NCBI lineage: Eukaryota > Metazoa > Arthropoda > Insecta > Hemiptera > Aphididae > Sitobion > Sitobion miscanthi. The sequence continues at coordinate 6,976,981 of CM017804.1, forward strand.
GTAAATAAATTAAAGCTAAAAAGTACACTCGATAAGAAGTTAGAAGAAAAAAAAAAGGAAAGTAGATAGGTATCGTCGTGATAGAACTCTGAAAATTAATTTATAAACAATATAATATGACTGGCGTGGTAAAAGATGTTGTCGGGTTTCTGAGGAAGTACGCCTTTTTAGTAGGAATGCATTTATTTTAAACAGTTGTGATATACTCAGATTGTACTTCGTATAGCAGAGATTTGTGACACCAATTTACAGTACCAAAGACAAACGTAGATAGTTTAAAATATTAAAACCTCTGCGTTTTTGTAGAACTACACAATATCCACTACGTTTCGCACTTACCTAATACTTACTTAATTATTATTGCCAGGTAAACAAGATACAATCTAATTTCGACACGGGACTTTTACTGCCAACGAGTAGGTACCTATAGGTATATGATATTATTATTATTTCTTGAAGTTACACAGTAATATATGTTGTTATAAGTCTTATAAAACGAAGACGTAGTAGTAAAATCTCATAAATTATTGCAGCGTTTTACACTAAAGAAACCGAAAATTGCACTTAAAATTTAAAAATTACTCTAGAAAAAAACAACGTTTCGTTATAGCTATTAATTTATTATTCAATTCACAGTATACCTACTTCAAATAAAAATGTAATATAAAATCATTTCACATTTATTTTCATCTTTCTTTTTATTAAATTATATTTAAATTCTAAAAAGAAAAAAGAATATATTTTATGCTTTATTTTAATAATTTAAAACACTACTTTAAACATAATTTAATTGGACTATAAGTGTTTGTTTTAAATTTTCATATTTAAACGTTCTTCGATTTGGAGCCAATGAAGCAATTTAGCAAATTAAAATTACGTGAACTAAATTGAAAAATATTTAAAATAGTTTTATTATAAATGAGTAAATTCAACGAAATTGGAATAAAATTGAAAGAATTGCAAAAATTTCACTTCCAATATGTATATTTTAATTTGTTATTACGCATGACAGTACGACACACATTTTAAACATACTTGAAATAAATTAGAACAGTAGAAGTTTTACCACTTAAAGACTTCAATTTCACAGTACAAAGTCTTGATCATGAACTTACTATATTATTATATTATTACAATAGTACATAACTAATACAAATTTGAAATTCTTATTTAGCTTTATCGTAATTTATATCTTCTTTTGTCATTTTGTAAGTTTTTGTATTTTTAAGCACCTAAATAATATTGTTAAGTATGTTTGCTGTATTGCTGTATAAATGTTAGTCACGCTAATATAACTTATTTATTAAGTCATACCTATTTAGCTATGCATAATAAATCTATAATTTACATAGTTAAATTTCAACAAATTATATTATGAAAAATAATACTTGTTTATAATCCAATAATATTAAATAAATTTGTATTTTTTTGTCATTATTTTAGATTTTAAATCCAATTTTTAGAGTTATATAGAGTGCATTTTATTCACCGCTCTATTGTTATAATATTACCAAGCTTTATAATACATACCACAAGATTAGTGAGAAATACACATTGTTTAAGATTCAATATATTTTTGTTAACTATCCAAGATAATGATACCATATTTAAAAAGGTGGGTAAGTGGATGTCGCTCTGCTGTACAGTAAGTTACAAGTGGGTAACTGTAATGGATGGTGTTAAATTTGAATTTAATGATATAATATCCGAATTTGGACATTTGGCGTGGCCATTTTGGCGTGGGTCTATTTCGGCGTAGTAATTTTTTCATAAAATGATTTTAATCTCATTGAGATAATATAATGTTAGCATTGATGATATTGTACCGATATAATTTATCAATTTTTATCTCACTTTCGTCGGTTGGATGCAGGTATGCCGTATGAACTGTATATAATAATAATAATTATATGTATATTATATATAACACTATGGGATTATATTACTGTCATATAAGCTGCACCCGATGCTCCAAAAGATTAAATTTCATTAATAATACCAGTGAATTGCCAGTTGTATTCGCCATCTGTAGGTGTAACTGAACAATTTTTATTACATGATAGTGGACCTGGAGTCAATAGAATTTTAATTTTTTGTCGCCCTCAAAATTTAAATATTTTATCAGTCTTCCAATTGGTATTTCGATGGCACTTTTAAGTAGCATCTCATTTATTTTAGCAAGTATACGTAATATTAAGTTAATACCTCGATGGCGTTCATCCTCTTATTCATGCTCTTTTACCCGATAAAAAAAAATCAAATGTATGAATGGCTATTTAAAATACTAATTGAATTTAAACCCGGGTTAAAACCAAAATCAGTTGTTTGCGATTTTTAGCAAGCTGCGATCAAAGCAATTTAAAACGATTTCCCTGAAGTTCAAATTCACGGATGTTTATTTCATTTGACAAAACATTTTAGACTTAAAATGAGTGACCTGGAATTATTTTCAAAGTATAAAAATGATGCAGAATTTTCAATTTATATTAAAATGATTTTGGCTTTAGCTTTTGTTAAAATTGACGACATTTACAATAGTGTAAACTTATTATACGATGAACTGCCTGAAGAAATATTTCCTCTCTTAGAATGGTTTGAAGAAAACTACATCGATACAGTTGTAAGAAATCGTCGTCGAAACCCACTATTCCCCCCTATAATGTAGAACGTTCATGATTGCGTACTTAATAAAGAAGATCGAACAAATAATCATGCAGAAGCGGCAAATCGTCGGCTTAATCTACAAATGGCAGTTGACCACCCGACACTATGGGCATTTATATCATGCTTAAGGAGAATACAAAGTGGCCGAGACACCTTCTTTTGCTAGTTAAAAACAGGCAAAAGTCCACCAAAAAAAAAGAAAAATACACCGACGTCGATAGACGTATTTTAAAATTAGTCAGCGATTATGATAATCGTAATATTATGAGTTTTTTAAGAGGAATAACACATAATTTAAGTATGATAACCTGAATATTTTAATTCATAATTTTAATATCATTCTCCTTATTTTAATTAAATTTGTATTATTATACTTAAATATACCTAATTATTATATACAGTTTTTTATAATTATATATATGATGACCTGAATATTTTTATTCATAATTTTAATAGAATTCTCCTTATTTTAATTAAATTTGTATTATTATACTTAAATATACCTAATTATTGTTTACAGTTTTTTATACAAAAATTATTTATATATTTATATTTTATACCTGATTTCTGTAATGGCCCTACGCCGAAATAGCCGTACGCCGAAAGGGCCACGCCAAAATGTCCTAGACCGTATAATATCATTGTATAAGAAAAACGATTCTGAGCGAAAACGGTCAGTCAGCCTATGATATTACTAAGTATACTTGATAATATTACTGTGAATAAAGTAATGTATATATATTATATAACCTATATACGTGAAGCCTTGTCTTAAGTTTTCAATCCTTAGCTATAAAAGTTGAACATTTTATAAATTTTGAACTACAAAATAATTATTAAATTATAAATTTGATAAACTTTGTTAAAATGCTTATAAAAAAAAGCTGTGCCTATGGATTTCTTATATTTTTCAACTGCTATTAGAACGATATATCAGGAGCCTTATATTACATTTTTACGCTTTTGAAGCAGTGTCCATAAGCAGCTCAAAAAAAGTTAAAATATTTGGAAAATGTTATGGTGTATAGAAAATGCTAATATAAACATTCAGTCAAAATTTCGTGTACCTACGGTCATTTGTTTTAGAGTTGCACCAAAAACTAAAATCGATTTTCTCGAAAACAGATTTTGCGTAAAAATTCCCGTTTTTTCTTAATTTATCTTTTGTTTTTCACGTCGCTTTTGAAAACTACTGGGAAATGTTTGCTTTTGACCAACTAGATTCACTTTCCTATCAGAAAAGTTACTGTTGAAGAAAACCCAAGCACTTTTACTGTCCTAAAAGGTGATGACAGACACGAAAATATTAAAAATAAAAAATAAAAAAAAATTAAAAAAAAACACACATCATTGTAAAATCAATACATTCATCGCTTCGCTCAGAATTTAAAATATTACATTGTTTGTAATATATCTTTTTTTACCTATATTTAAAAATTGCAAAAGGCCATTATTGATTTTATTATTCTATACAGGACACATTTTTTTTAACAATTCAGAAAATTATAAAAACTATATACATTTATTTTAAAATTATATTGAAATTCCCCAAAAGTTAAAACCCTATAAGTGTAATACAATGCAGAATCACAGGTACGGCGTATTATACATATAATATGATACTATATTATACTTTGAAGTTGGAATAATTTATATAGGTATATAGAATACTATTATAAACAGGAGAAATGCAATTTATTGTATAAATTAAAGTTCAGTGTATATAATGTATACAGGCGCAAAACGCGCAATATAAACATAAAATGTTATTCCGGAAAAATAGAAAATATCTAAAGAATGGAATAAAATTAATAATCATGTGTGTCAAAAAAAATAAAATAACTATCGCTTGTTTTTTTTAAATATAATAAGATCATGTATTCATGACTTTAATAATATATAGGTACATTTGAACATGATAAGTTTATTAGTCGTTTTATGTTAATTAATTTGTGTATGCTATTTTATTTTGGACTCGTACGATTTAAGTGCCTGATAAACATCAGCAAGCGGAAGCCACTATTTCCAACCTTATTTCTGTACTATTAAATTATTTTACGATTTCCTTAATTGCTGTTTGCGAAATTGCGAAAAATTCTCGCTTTGTGATGAGATAGGGGCGCATCTAGAAGGTTCAGGATGTAAACTGACCCACAGTTAATATTTACTGACCAAATTGGCCTCTTGGCGACTTTGCCTCTTTTCATACCTTAGGCAGTAGGACACTTGGACCCTACGATTTTCTAAAAAATGAATACTATGTATATGTTACATACAAAGTCCGGAATTGTACATTTCGCAATATGAACAGTGATTTTTGTACACATTGCGAATTGTACAATGTTGCTGTACAAAGTAACTAGATTGTACAAGTTACATTATACAATTCGCGATGTGTACAATTATCACTGTACAAATTGCAAAATGTATAATATTTGTACAAATCACAAAATTTAAAAACATATTACATTATAAATTACAATATAATAACTGTTATGTTTATAAGTATTTTCTTAATAAATATTACATATTAGTATATCATATAAAAATAGATATACCTGGTCTTTACAATTTTTCGTATAAAAAATATTATAATGAAAATTACGATTTTTCGTATAAAAAAATCGGTACTCACTTACAACTAACAAGAGGGTCCAAAAATTTTTTCGATTATTCACCTATTTCTAGTATTATTATAAAACTACATTACATATTACTGTTCACTGTACACACTGTAAAGTAAAATACGTGAATCTATAATAAGATATAAAATATCATCTCTTATAGTCTTATGAGTTGTGTTTCCCACGTTATGTGGAATACAACATATTAGTAAAGGTATAACGCAATAAAAATGATAAAGTTTATCTAAACGACTTTACGATACTGTCGTTCAGAAATATAATTTAAACAGATTTTAGTACGGACTATTGCGTTGAACTCGGAACTGCTGCAATATTTCAACTTACATTAGTGTGATTATAGTATTATACAATCGGAAAAAATGAGTGAAGTTGAAAATAATATTAATTTTAAAAATGTGTTCGACGAAAAAATTAAAAATATTAATTTAAGTGTAAATTCAATGGCCATAGCTAATGAAGAAAATTACAAAAAAATAATAAATGAGGTACTTGAAGCTAAACATCGGAAAAATTAGACTTCATTAGACTACAGACGTTTGAATCGCTACGATATTATAAAAGTAGGTGAAGTTAATAAATTGATTTTTCCATTACATAGATCAGAAAATAATGAAGTTAAATACTATTTACATAATGATGAAATATATGATGTTCTTGAAAAGTCACATAAAGAAACAGGGCATGGTGGACTTCATAAAATGATTTATTATTTAAAAAATGGTTACGTTAATATATCACGTCCTGTTATTCAATTATATTTAAACAATTGTGTAACGTGTTTAAAAAAAAGAGTTTCAAAAAAAAGAGGAGTAGTTGTTAAACCTATGGTATTTAATGAAGTCAATGCACGTGGACAGGTCGATTTAATCGATATGCAGTCATGCCATGATGGTGGATACAAATTTATACTAAATTATCAGGACCATTTATCAAAATTTGTAACGTTGCGTGCTCTTAAAACAAAAACTGCAGCTGAAGTAACATATAATTTAATTGATATATTTTGTACATTTGGAGCACCTTCAATTCTTCAATCAGACAATGGCCGTGAGTTCGTTAATTGTATAATTGATGAATTAAAAAATATGTGGCCGCAACTTAAAATTGTACACGGGAAACCTCGCCACTCTCAGAGTCAAGGAAGTGTTGAAAGGGCAAACAGAGATGTGCAAGATATTTTAAGGGCGTGGATGTCAGACAATAAATCCAATAAATGGAGTGAAGGTCTTCGATTTTGCCAGTTTCAAAAAAATAGTAGCTATCATTCTGGTATTAAACAATCACCATTCGAAGTATTATTCGACAGAAAAGCACAACTTGGCCTCACTTCTAGTGCCCTGCCCGAGAATATACTCAAAACATTAAATTCTGAGAATGATTTAGAGCAAGTAATTTCTTCATTAAAGCTAATTAATAATGAATTAACCGAAACAGAAGTATGTGAAGATAATATTTTAGAGCAGGCTTCAACTGCAAGTGAATCGGTATTAGAAGAAATTACAATTGTGCAAAGTAAAATAAATAAAAATAAAAAGCTAGCTATAAGTTCATTACATCACCAAGCAAAACGAATGAAAACTGATAGTATCTTGAAGTATCCAGTCGTTTCAATCGGTACAAACGTAACGCTACCTGTACCAGACGTAGATAGAAGTAAAGGATATTCGAGAAATATCATAGGTAATACATTATTTTATATTTATAAATAATAATAATATTAGTAAGTGATGTACTTTCATTTTATTAGGTGTTATAATGGAAGTAACGACGAACGATTTGTATAAAATCGGTACTAAAAATGGCATTATTGCACAACTATTTAGTCGTAACCAATTTTCATCTTGTGATGGGGTAAATATATTAAATATAAATGATATACCTATGGATAAAATTTCTCTGAGAGCGGCAAATACAAAAGAATCAATGTTTGAAGGGCAAGGTTTTTTGAAATGTTTTTGTACACGTAAATGCTATAACAATAAATGTATATGTAAAAAAAAAAATGTACTATGCAACTCACGCTGTCATAACGCACTTGATTGTAAGAATAAATAATGATAAAGTATATGTAATTAAATTAAATTTTTTTTACGGTGTACCTAATGTAGTTTTATAATAATATTTTTTTTATACGAACAATTTTAATTTTTATAATATATTTTTATATTTTGTGATTTTTTCAATGATTGAAGTATACTAATATATAAAGACCAGGTATATCTATTTTTATATGATATACTAATATGTAATATTTATTAAGAAAATACTTTTAAAACATAACAGTTATTATATTGTAATTTATAATGTAATATGTTTTTACATTTTGCAATTTGTACAGTGATAATTGTACAGTAATATGTAATGTAGTTTTATAATAATATTTTTTTATACGAAAAATCGTAATTTTCATTATAATATTTTTTATACGAAAAATTGTAAAGACCAGGTATATCTATTTTTATATGATATACTAATATGTAATATTTATTAAGAAAATACTTATAAACATAACAGTTATTATATTGTAATTTATAATGTAATATGTTTTTAAATTTTGTGATTTGTACAAATATTATACATTTTGCAATTTGTACAGTGATAATTGTACACATCGCGAATTGTATAATGTAACTTGTACAATCTAGTTACTTTGTACAGCAACATTGTACAATTCGCAATGTGTACAAAAATCACTGTTCATATTGCGAAATGTACAATTCCGGACTTTGTATGTAACATATATACAAAGTTAACTGTTTCAATTTATAATTATTTATACATCGTTTTAGTAGAAAGTTGAATCATATTTTATTATATACGTTATTGCTGCGCTGATAAAATTTGATGGCACCCCATTTTTTTGATGAAACGGGTGTAGATGATATTTTAAATAAATCAACTGATCCGTTTTTAAATTAATGCATATTTTGTTATTTTAGATTAATTTATTAATTAAACCACAAGTTTGAAGATTTTTCTAATGCTGTAAAATAATTTTAAAGTTTTGATCCAAAAAAATGTGTTAATTTATCTACTCTGTACTCCACTATGGCTAAAATAAGTTTTAGTTAGTTTAAATTAATTAAATGCCTAAGTAAGACGTTACTTCGCTGTACAATAACTGTAGAGAAATTATCAAAACTTTCGATACTTAGTAGGTATATTGAAAAATTTACTGCGGAAAAAGTAACTTTGACAAAGCCATTAATACCTTTGCATGAACGAAAAAAAAATAAGAAAACTTTTAAAAATAAAATAGTAGTTGGTACACTTACACTGTGTAATTTAAAGTAATTTACAGCATTAAATAGCTTTTATAATATATTTTAACTATACATTTAATTCCCAAACAAAATAAATGTCGATGCATTCAATCTCGTTTTCAATGATAATATTATGAGTACATTTAAAAAATGTAATGTATAAACATTATAGTATTATACATTATACACGTCATCAGCGTCATGATCATAATTTGTTGTTTTGTTCCTAGGTATGGAATCCAGTTTCAGTCCTAATCAGTGGCCGTTTGAAATGGCCAGACCCACAGTTTCCTAACTTTAGATCAGTCCCTGTGATGAGACTGAATCTCAGTCAGTATTTAATTCAATAAATAATTATTTTCTTCAAATCAAGCAATATTTCACAAAACCTCCCATAACATTTCTTGTGTGCTTTTTTTATAGGAACCTAGGTGCCATTATTATAGTAACTCATTGATGCCCATATATATTTTTACAAAAATTTGTTACACGTTATATTATATTGATAACATGAAATCGATATTTAATGTTAATATGAGTAGGTAGGTAGGTAGGTAATTAAAAATAAAGTGGTTGACAATGTGCGTTAACTAAATTATTCAATATTTAAACAGAAGTGCCCTGTCATCAATATAAATAATTTATATTGAACCCATGAAGTCTATTGAAATTTAATTTATAGCGAACAGCTTTTGACAAGACAAAGATTGATTAAGTACCTACATATACTACAGTTTCACAAAGACGAACTAACGGAGTTGTAATGTTGATTTTTCCGTCACACGAAATGCCTTCCTAACATCAGTGATGTCATTTTTCAGAGTTTGCATAATATCTTCTATTTACTGATTGTATAGATGCTTCTACTAAACTGAAAACTTGTGATAAAATTAAAATAAAATACAATTTTTTTTATATTTCAGTGGATTAGTTTATTTTCCATATCGTTATATCCGATGACTTCGAATAATACCGATTAATGCAATAGAACATACCATGATTTTTCACATGACACGCTTGAAAGCACATATAACAAAAAGTTGGTAAATAATTAATTAATATTAATTATTTAAATAAATACTACATTATAGAGATATTGTGTCGGTGAAATAATATTTTATTATTTATATTTCTACTGGTTTGTTGTAAATAATATTTGAATCCAAATGAAACGTTACATTGATTTTTAAATCTTTATTTTAAATTATTTTAATGTCTATTTGAATAGTCAACTACTCAAAACTCACCTAGTCACATATGACTTATACATTATAATGATTATGGAGCAAATGAGATGAAAATATTTAGATAGGTTCCAATCACTAAACATGTCACACCCAAAGTCCAGGTGTAAAGTCAACATTTGAATTTACCATTCCTACGGATCGATGAGTATTTATTTTAGCATTTTGTACACTATTCCTCATGGAAATTTTTTAAAATACCTTGTTTTAAGCTATTTATAGTAAAATTTTCCATTTTAATTAGTTTTTTCTTATGATTGTCAATAACATTTTTTTCACTTGATCAAAAAGCTTGAAAATAATAGAAGCCTTGTCTTAAATTTTTAAGCTTTTTTACCCAACAAATAAAGTTTTATAGACATTCATAGAAAAAAAGACTAATACAATTGGAAACAGAAAATATTCCTAAACAAATCAAAATATTTTGAAAATGTTATCGTGCATATAAAATGCAAATATGAACGACCAGTGAAAATTTCATGTACATGCGTTCATTTGTTTTAGAGTTACACCAAAAACCAATATTGATTTTGTGGAAAACCGATTTTTCGTAAGAATTCTCGTTTTTCCTTGATTTTTATGTTGTTTTTCTCAGTGCTTTTGAAAACTATTTGAAATTTTAAAATTTAACCTCCTGAATACTTTAACTAGATTCTCTTTTCCATCGAACAAGATACTGAAGTTGAAAATCGAAGCATTATTTCAACTACTTGACTTGAAAACAGACACAAAAATAAAAAATAAACACACATCATTGTAAAATCAATACATTCATCATCGTTCCACTCACAAAATCAAAAATTTGACAAAATCACAAAAATTTGAAAATTATTTTGTGCCTAATTAAAAATGTATAAAATATTTGTAAAGTTTATAAGGATTGATATTTTAAAATAAGATTTCTTGTAAGTAGTGGATACTGTAATTAAAAATCTAAAATTGCGTAACATGTATTATTGAAATTATCGGAACTAATGTACAAAAACGTTAGAAATAACTATTTTAAAAATTAGAAATTAATTTAAAATGTTGGACTTTTAAAATAAATAAACGCTTTTTGTATAAAAATATGTGGGTTATTTTAAAATAAAAACGCAATTACAGCAAAACACGAGAAGTAAGTATTTATTGACATTAGTATATATATATATATATATTTAATAGATTTTAATCATCAGCCCTCTATGCACGAAATGAACAATGCGACCGTTTCGCAGAAAACCATTTCACTCAATTTTTCTCTTTTGATTTTAAGAATTTCAACTTACTTATTTAACGTGAAGATGAAAATCCTTTTGCACAATCCCGGGAATCGAATAAATAAAAATGGCTTGCGAGAATTCAAATTTATATTTTTCATTAAACAAAATAATTTTGTTATAATAAGAATAAGAATATTTACACAAAACTGAAACGACAAAATTTTATTTTATATTGGATATTATATTATATTGTTATATAATGGTCTATAGAATTTCGAAAACGATTGGTAAAAATATAAATTTGTTAAAAAACATTGACAGAGAATAGGGACGATCATCATATGAAAAGAGTTGTGGGGAAGAATGATGGGTACATATATATTTTTGGACTACTTGTGTCATCAATCACGTTATAAATAAATGTTCATACCTGTGCTACCTGTTCTACCTATTATATACATTTATTTCTTTATTATTATTAAAACGAATCATAAAATTACAATAATAATTACAAATCACTATCATTTGAAAATGTCATTATATGTATAAAATATAATAATAAATGTTAAATGTTTCATCACTTATTATTAATATATTATAGTCTTTAAAATTATAATTGCTTATCATTAATATTATACTAAACTATATTATCATATTATAATTTTTTTTTATCACCTATATTGGTGTTGAAATTCTTTATTTCAGCTTCGACAACAAAGGTCAAACTATTGTATTTGATGTGCTTCTTGTTTCAGTTTATGTATAATAATTTGCCTTGTATGAATAATCGGTTTACAGTAAGTATTTCCAAGGATTTGGCGGTCCACAAAAACAATCGGGTGTCAAGGTAAAAGTCAATAATTGCAGTTTTCTTAAATTGTATTACACATTTTATAACAAATCCAACATGTACATTGTACATAAGTATGTAGTATGTGTACACTGGAAAGTGTACATAAATAAAATATTTACTTAATAAGTGGTTATATTTTATGACTATTTTATCCGAGTATAAAATTATAAATTATAATTCAATAATAATCAGTTATTATTTAAATAGTTATAATGTTATATATTATTATAATTTATTATTTTATTACCCATTACATTTTAATATAAATAAAAGCTGAAGCAAAAATGAAATAAAATGGTATTGCAATTTGACTCAAGTACAATAATAAAATAATATTTTCCTTTCTAAGAGGCAAATAAATACATTTTATATTGATATCTTATAAAAAATCATCAAAATGTTTTAAAACTAATGAATTTTCGGCTTTTTTCAGAATTCATAAAAAGAACCATTATCGTGGGTAACCATATTACTCAAGTTTGGTATAGGGAGGGAACAAATAAAATAAAAGTTAACTTTTTATTTATATATATTATTTTAAAGAAAATATTTAATTCAGGAACAACATCTGAATGTATTACAATTTATTTACATAGAATCAAAATATAAATTTGATCTCAAGACTATAACGCCCTAAGGTGGCTAGGCAGCTACCAATGTTGCATGAACGTAAATCCACTACAAATATAGCATGTCAGTAGGTACCTTCATAATAATTATTTATATTAATCAAATAACATTTTTATGTATATTATTATTATCGATAGACTGCGATAAAAATTCATGCGGTTTTAATAGACGAATAAAAATTTTTTGAAATAATAACGCAATAATAGAAATAAAAGCTATTTTAAAACGGATGAGTAGATTTTCTTCCATATTTCATATACCTGTATACCATACTACAATACTACATAGTACCATACTACAAATTTTCATCGCCGTAATTGTGCGGTTATTCGCTAAACTCAACAATGTAAGTTGTAGATTTTTCCTAATTTTATGTTACTAGTGAATTTGAGATTCTGAAAGGAGGGATGAATGTATTGATTTTACAATGATGTGTATTTTTTTCAATCTGATTTTGAACTATTTTCTTATTTTGTCGTTATTAAAAAACTGTGTTAACCGTAAGTACTTGAAATTTACATAAAATGTTTATTTTATCATTTTCTATATCTATACTTCAAAATATTTTGACTCGTTTTGAGTTTTTAAAGACATTTGAAATTTGAAATTTTTTTAGGTTTTTTTCTATATAAATGTCAATAAAAATTGAATTTGTTGGGTCAAAAAGCTTGGAAAATTAATACAAGATTCAATATAAGTTTTATAATTTTAGCTGATTGATATTAAAAATCCATAGGCACGACTTTTTTATAAGTATTAAAATTTAAAATGTTGACAAAATTCATCGATTCCAATATAACAATTGTTATTTAGTTAACGTTTACTACCATAAAAAAAATTATAAAATGTTCAATTATTATGGCCAAAAATTGAAAATTTATAACAAGGATTCTCATAAATAGTTCATACTTTATAACTAAGAAATCCAAAAATTATATTAACACAGTTCTTTTTTTTCAAATTTCAAATTTGGACGAAATAACCAAGGATAACAGTTTTAACTATTTTGATGTATTTAAAAAAAATTATTCGTTGATACTAGAGACTTTTAGAGTACATTATAATTATACTGTATACAGTACCTATACATACAAATCACAATGATATCTTCAAATGCAATTTTTTTGGTAAAAATTAATTTAACCTACTGTAATACTAATGGCTCATAGTAAAATAAATTACAATAATATCACTCGATAGATATTTACATACCTAGTAATATAGGCTGACAGACCATCTTCGCTCAAAATCTTTTTTTGTATACACTGAATATTGAATTCAAATTCAACACATCCATTACAGCGATTCTCTATAGACACCTAATGTACAGCAGAACGTTACTCACTAAACCGTTTTTTCGATTTTATTTCGCAAGAAAAATATTGGTACAATATACTATTCTACATTGGCTTAAGAAATTGTAATGAATTGAGTACAAAATAGTACTTAGTACTTAGGTACTTTATATTTTAGTACATTAATATTTTAATAACTTTTAAACAGAGATTTAGTATACTATTGTAATACTGTACATTTTAATACCACATGAGTAATGTCATAATTATAACTTACATTTGATATAAATTAAATTAGTTTTATGTATATTAATATACATTAGGTATGAATTATTATACAATATAAACGTATAATGTGTAATTATATATAGTATCATGAAAACGAAAGCAAATCAGTTTAATACATGTTTTTTATGTTATCTCTCTATACGTAAATAATATAATATTATAGCTTTTAATTGTTTGTACATTTATTCATTAAATAAATTATTGGACTGTGAAAATATTCGTGTATCATATTTTAGCATATTATTATTTAATATTTGTGCTGTCGTGAACATATTTCGGTTAATGAAGTCCGATCCACTACAGCCACCCACTTGTAACCTACTGTACAGCAAAGCGACTTCCACTTACCCTCTTTTTTACATTTATTTATGGCATATAATATAGGTAGGTGTGGTTTTTTTAAATCCCTCTTGCAGGCGTTCCAAACGGAGAAGACAATACTGCTCGACAGCTTGTCAAATAGTAATTATAGATAATCGTATGGGGGGTTACGACTGGAGCCTCAAATGACAGTGGTATTAGTATTACGAGATAGCACATTGTGTGTGTTGGGTTAAGATAGACTGGTATAGCCATGTGTCCATGTGTATTTTGACATTTTTTGTTAAATTTCGGTACACGATAAGGAAGGTTTTGGCATTGACAATAACCGCATATGCACTTCGGAGTGTTCAATATTATTATATAATTTTTATGTCGACAAAATTGCGTATTTTTCAAGTAATACAATACTATAATAATTGAATAGGAAAAGTATTTCGTGTACGTAAATCACGTATGTCCTTTATTATAATAATTATTACAATAGTAGCAATAGCGAAGCAAATTTAACCAGAACTATATGTGTACCTACATTAAATCGTGTAATTATATAGTTGTATTATTACCTATGTTAGTTATTATTCATTATAATTATTACTTAGACAAGTATTTATCAGTGATTCTTAAAAATAAAAAAACGAAGGACACGCTCAGCTGTATAGCAGGTTTCAAGTGTATCTACCTACCTCGTCATTGAATAATTCCCAAAATGCAATGATAAAATGTCAGTGCATTAACGAAAAAATTATGACGAGCAAATAATATGAGTGGATTAACATCTATTTCCAAAGTCAATTGATTAAACCTTTAGCTTAAATTTTACTTATTACATTTCTATTTTTGGTATGTCGTGATAATATTTTCCAACACATATATAACAATATATTATATGTATTATATTATACGTATATTGTAACTAGGTGTAATAGTAATCATTTTATACTTTATAATTGCTTTGCTTAGTTGCATAATTTATATTATAACATGGAAGGTCTGCATTTTAAACGATTTGTTATGGGCTTGTCAAATTTAACTCAAGTGATATATTTACCACAGGAACAATTCATGGTTCACCAATTTGAAAATATTTTTATATAGTTAAATTGTTAATATTTTTATTGTTTGACAAAAGGCTTCAAGTATACCGGTTAGCCTACATTAACTTGGTTTGATAATTATTGGTATATTAAAATAGTATATATTATAGTTTAAAGCGTTACTGAGTACAATAACTAAATAATATACAAATCGTTTAATTTAAAATAAAAGTAGTGAACGGCCATGTAAAAAATAAATATAAAATTAGTAAATTGTAAAGTCTGGATATTACACTGGATTTCACATCCATACATTTTAGCAACAACGATTAAATAACAGAAACTTACACCTTCGAAAATCTATAATTATCCATTTAATAAAAATATATAATGATATACCTATACAGACATCGTTGACAATTGATATGCATAAATGATAAATGTTATAATCTATGACCATAGTGCATGTCACCTACAAAGTATAAAATATAATAATAAAATAGTATATTATAATGAAATTCTAATATGAAGTGGTAAATTTAATGATTATTGACGAATTTTGTAACTCAAAGTTCAAAATGTATATAATTATTATTATGCAAGTGATACAATAAATAACAATTATGCTGGAATATATTAGGTATATTTTTGCAGTATACAATACCTATAGTGTTTTCTAGTTTATAAATTCACAAAGAGAGAACTAATTTCAATAATATAAGATAAAAAAAAACACTAACAGTCCTGTAAAGCAAGTTTTGCACAGAACGGTCTACCAATCATTGGTTACTTTTTTTATATTGCTTTAGATTCAAAATTGTGACGGTTAAATGCCCTCTGTATTGTATACTTTAATGTATAAAGGTAGTACACTATACTTCTTGTAATTTGTTTTCTTAATATTTTTTATACCATTACACCCCCAAAACAATTAAAAGTTCACGAATACATTAATATTAATTAAAATGTACAACCACAAATAAAATGTATTATTTAGGTACTCCCAAGCAAATTAACATAATATTTTTGTACTATTATTAATATTCATTAATTTGTATTCTTTCGGGTTATTCGTATGCTTCATTGAGTTATATAGTATTGTAAAAAGTAAAAACTAATTTAAATAACGCTCTGTAATTTTACTTGAAGCTTAAGAGAAAAACAAATCAGACGATAAATTTTTGACGTTGGGAGGGTATCGTACTGGCAAGCGTATTACTTGATACTTCTGTGACGTTCTTGTAATATTGTAGAGAGCTGAAATGTATATGGTGAGGAGACATATTGTGAGACGTTACTATTTACCCGGCACTATATTTTGCTTTTGAACTTGACCCCAAGTCTTCATCGGTTTTACATATGCATAAAATAATATAATGTAATAAAAAAAACACTATACATAATTATTTATTTATATTTTACTATACTAATTACACAAAAAAATCATTACTATTATTTTCCATAACTAATTTCGTTGAAATTTATGTAGGAGTTTAACACGTGGGAGTTGGAGTAGATGAGGAATTCTATATAAAATACAATCACTTTTCACTATCAGTTTTCAAAATATTTTGTTTTATATATTGATATTGGCACTCAGTAGTCAACATTTATGGGCGAAATAAATTCTCAGTTTTAAATATTACTGACCACTGTAATATATAATGTACTTAGGTAGCAATAATATTACACAGTCAACTCTCGGTTGTATTTTTTAAAAAAAGTCTACAACAGAGAATTTTGAGAAATTCAGGTAACTGAGACTCAATTGTGTTACTATTATGTTACGTTAACGCATAATATACTTACCTATTATTATTTTGCTACATAATTTTGTGAGGGTCCACATCGTGTTGACAGTTATCGGTACAAGTCTGTAGATGGTCAACTATTTTTTTTTCCGAACATACAACAATCATTTATTTGTCGATATTATATCCTCTACCTGTCTTTAATTATTTGTATTCAACAAATTAAGACTGAAAAATACAAATCAAAACAATTTGCCTTCTACATGCATCTTTTGTGACAAGTGAAACAATGTTAAAACTGACGAATAAAATCGAAAAATAGTATTATTCTGGCTGTTTGGAAATAACTTCCGAAATATTCAGTAATAATATATTAATACGATGTTCTTGACAAATTATCTAAGATTTCTAGTTTTGTCTGGTATGTATAGATTAAAAAAAAAACATAATTTAAATGTCATAAAAATATTACAGACCACTGTTATTTTTCTGAGATAAAAATATTAATAAAATATTATCATTGCTCAATATATGTACTTCACAATCAAGAAAAATAAAATTTGATATTAAAGAGATTTTTTTTTTGGGGGGGGGGATTTTCAAAAATAATGAGTATACATTTATATTGCACCCATATATATATATATATAACTTTTTATGTTTTTACTGCATTTTTCAGCAAAAAATAATGAATTTTATGTGTTATATTTTAGTACCTACCTATTTGTGAATGTAAAAGTTTATTAATTTATTGTAACTAAATATTATAATATATACTATCTATTTTTATAAAGATTTGCAAGGCTTTTTATTAATGAAGTTTAATATACATTTTTTTTTTAAGTATAAAGAACATTTTTCAAGATACGTTTTTAATTTATTAATTCATTTTAATACCTAAGTCAACTATGCATAATTTCGCCTATCTTGAGTTTTAATTTTTTAGCTTATATTTTTATCTAACCTAACCCTATTTTTGGGTGCATGAAGGAATGCATATTTGTTTTTTTCTTTAGTGCGTTGTATTCCCAGCACTGTTCATGACGATTGCTATGCAAAGTACGAAGTCAATAATGCATTATTTTGAAATAAATGGGCTTTTTATTCTAAAAACCCGCATTGTTATTATCTGCAATGGTGGGCAGTGTCTAATGATTAACAATATATTATTCTTGTCGCTTATAGAACATAATATAGGTATTAGGAGGTACCTGCACGAGTTCATTGCCTCAATTTCAGTCGTTTTTCTAAAATATAATTTTACAAGTCAGTGAGTTCCATTTATATTGTTACGCCTATCTATACTTGTCCCCTGTATGGACTCCGCAGCACGGCCATTTTATTTTATGGCACAAGGGTGGTCATCGTTATAAATTATAAACAATGAGCCAATGAGTTATACGAGTTCAATGTACAGTTCAATTATTTAAATTATTCAATACGTCATGGTGTGCGTTTTTAAACTTGTTTAAATAAATTTAATAAACACGAATATGTTTATTCCATTTGCATATTTTGAATATTTTTAGTACATATATTTTAACGGTATTATAAGTGCTTAAATACATGCACATTTCATACTTTTTAGTGCATATAATTTATAGCTTTAATTATATAGTCAATAAATTAATGTATATTATGATTATAATAAGCGTAAATGTATAATAGAATAGTTGACAACACTATATGGGTATATCATACGCAATAGTTACATATGTCCCACCAAACTAGTGAATTTTGTTTAATATTAATATAATATATACGTAGACTGATCCACTGCAGATCGATACAATTAAAGTATTCGTTTGATATTAATATTAAAATATTTCACCAAAATGATTAATATTAATATAAGTAACGACATAATAGCATTGTTGAAACATGATTTTCATCAGACACCAGGGTTAAAGAAGGGTTCTAACGTGTCCGATATTCAGAGGTCCGCATGTTATCTATATTATACACGCATTAAACGGTTCTGCAGTGTCAGTAACTTACCAGTTATTATTATGGCTTCAAGGTCCATGAAGTTAGCGGGCGGATGAAAAGTTTTAATTCCCACTTTACCACCAAATTTGAGTCATCATATTCTAGTCTATGAATTCTAAACTTATCTAGAGTCTTGAGTGTCGAAGAAAATGGAAAATTGTCGTTATTATAAAAACAAAAAACATCAGTTCGATCTAAACCAACAAGTGTGTAAACGAGACGTAATAATGAAAAGTTCTAATATGCGTAGGACACCACCGTCATAACATAATGTTAACATTATATTATTTTATGTCGAGTGACATTTCTATTGCATTTTATAAATTAAATTTTTTGTTGGGGCTTAGTCACAAAACCTGAAAAGTGGAAACCTCGTCACAATATTGGGACCAGTCCAATGTGTGATCTACCGACAAACGGTTATATCTACGATAAATACGTGTTGTAGGTAGAACGTGTGATCGACTGATAACTGATAATTACATTATATTATTATAATACGTAGACACATAATGACATCGATATGATAATTAATTTTAAAAAAAAATTAATTTTACTACAGCAACTACGATACACTGCGGATAAAGTTATAAGTGTGTTGAACATTTAACCATTTTAATTAACAATATGGTCTCAATAATGTGGTTTATCAAAAAAAACAGTATTAACGGCACTGAATAAGGTAAACAATCATGTGAAACGATAAGAACCTGTACTAATACTACCTATAGTTAAAGACATTTTGGTGGCACTTTAAAAACAAATTTATTGCGACTGAGGTTTACTAAAAAAAAGACGCCAGTCATATTATTATTATCTATTCATAAGAGTATATATGGCTAACTAAAAAACTTATGGTGGCAATCTTGTCACCCAATAAAAACTCAAATATTTCATGATATTTTATCAGATTTAAAGAACACTTATACTGCTTCGTATAAACTTAACATTTTAGTACCTAAGTATACGGTATAGGTATATACCGGCATTACTATTTTAAGTAGCATATTGTATGAAAAGTTAGTCGGTATAGTTCACACGTTCGACTTCGAATTCGTCAGTAGATCGCACGTCTTGTATACCAATCACATAATATAACTTTAACGATAAGATTATACAATATACATCATAGGTGATTGTTATTTACAAGCTACGACGATATTGTATAAGTAAAGGGTGACCAAATGGTCGATTCCAAACGATTTCAAAGTCGACCTCCGCCTTTTGATAGAACTTCTTATATTACACATTTAGTAGATTCAGTTGCATACGTCTTATTAATTAGCTTATGTGAAATACGATGCACACAATCTGATGATCATTTATAGAACAGCGTCTTAGTTTAGCAGTATTATCGACTGACAATATTATACAATGGCTGCACGCTTCTGCGCCAACTCAGGATGTAATGATAATTTATTTGAAGTTATTTAGAAATTTCATGTGAAGCACTCATTTTGGATAACTTAAAACTTACATTTTATTATTTTATTACTAATACCTACGAGTATGTGTATTATTATAATAATTTTATTGCATAAGACAAGAAAAACTTTTTTTTGTCGATCCTCAAATGAAAAATGCATCCTCAAATCTCAGTATAAAGACTATATAGGTACATCATCAGAACTAAAAAAAGTCCGAGTACCTCTGATATATTATTATACCGCATAGCTGTAGCCCGAAGGTATTATTGATATAATATAATATTGTGGTCCGTATATTGAAATAATATTAATCGTCTGCAATAATCATTTTTTATTATTTAAAAATTTGTTTTCCCGTACCGAGAACCAAGGCCGCCGTGCTATCGCGTCAGATAATAATATTATTTCAATATAAATTTAACTATAACGAATTCACACACGTTTTCGGCGATCGTTGCGATAAATTTTCCGAACTGTATAGCTATTTATCTTAGTCAAAAAAACACCGATATGGCGAATGGCGATATGATAATAGTATGATGTGTGCAATTATAGGCCCAAGCTTATTTTTTTTATTTTTTTTTTACGTACCTGCACGACGCATTGAGTAGGTATAGTATAAAATACGTTATGGAAATAATTATAAAGTGTGTAACGACATATAATCTAATAATTCCGTGCCATTATTAACACTAGCGTTATTTAAAAATTGAAAGGGTTTTTTCAATGGTATTTTTTTTGTTTATAAAATATTTCCAATAGTTAGTTAATTATTATACTATAATATAGTAATAGTAGAAATAAGTATTATTTTATTTTTTCAATTCCTATACCTAGCTCCTACATGATTTTTTTTTCAATTCACAAAAAAGAATATATTTTTTGTTTTTTTCAGGGATTTTTTTACAAATTTACTTATAAAAAAAAAACCAAATCTTTGGCATGGGCAGTGTTGGGTAGGACAGCTATAGTTTTTAATAAATAACCAATTTAAATTTGTAAAATTGTCTTTTTTATCTGATAAGACAATTATGTACCATGGTAATTTATTATTATTATGATACAGTTATTTATGCATAAACAGTATTTGATAAACATTGTTATTTATTTTATGGCTGTGGCAATTATGTATCTGTAAAGTCCTTGTCTAATAATTAAGACTAAACTATAAGGTATCCGATAATTTTCACAAATATAAAATATTATGTGTAATTTATTATATTTCAATTAATTAAAAAAGTACACAAGGCTATATTGTATCGGTTTACAAGTTAAAAAACATAGGTACTATAATAGGTATTATGATATTGTTTTATTTGAATAAATAGGGTATCCCAAGCGTTTTTTTTTTGTAATACGAAAAATGACAAATATGGACTGTGTGATATAATATTGCGTTTTCCATTGTATTTCATCGGACCTTAACTCCATTTAAATTCACCACAGATACCTTTTTGGGAGTTTCAGCATAAAATATTTTCGACCCGAAGTCTTCCGTTCCCCGAGGATCACAAGGCGAGGACAATTTATAATGTGTTTCAAGGTAACAGGCACCTCGGCCATGCCCGAATATCACCTTCTTAATAATATTCACACCAAGTTCCTCGTAGGTGTGGATATAAATGATATAATATAGACAGTTAGTACGGCTCTACTTGTAATATATTGTTATTCGTACGGTTCTATGGCAGGTATTAATGATGATTAGGAAATAACTGAGGATCATAAGAAGTAGTAATAATATTATTAACTAAATATTATTATTATATTATTACCTACCTATTTTAATGGCTATTGTATATCGTATATGTCAATATAAAAATTCCATTCAGTGTGATAGCTACTAAATTCCAAATCACTCAATTAATTTCTAAAAAAGTCTCGACTTTGATGATTAATATTACATTTTAATTATTTTTTTTTCTTTTTGATAACACTTGATATATTTTTGGACTGTTTATATATACTAGCAGCTTTTACCTTTTTATTTATTTTCCACGAATTTCTATAGGTTGTAGGAATGTATAACTAATTGCAATTTCACGTTTGATATTTGATTCTTAGTTATGACTTCAGATTAATTTTACGAGAGACAAGAATAATTTATTGTTTATGTATCTACTATAAATATTATGAACAGCCGAACACGGATAAAATATTTCTGTTTTTCCGGATAACTGTTTTCAATTTTAACATATTTGGAATACCTATCTATACAGTCATAGTATTTTTGAACGTTCGCTTACGATTTCCAGGAAAAATGTTTGTTTATAATAAATGGTGCGTCAGTAAAAAGGGCTGAGGCCATTCGCATAAATATTAAATAAACCTAAATAATTTCAGGAAGTGCAAAAATTATCCCATACGATATCCTATAACTCACAAACTGCTTTCAGTAACGTTTAAATAAGATTAAAAAAAATATATATTTATTAAAAATTACTTGTTTAGAATATTCTTTACTTTTAAATATATTTTTAATTTTTCTAAATTATATTACATATTATATGAATAAATAATATTTATTACAATGAATATTAACAATAAGTAGAAATATTATGTACTAACATTTATTATTTTTCTTGTTTTTGTACTGTACCTATAATTATCTAGAACTGCCTGTTTTTTTAATCATTTGTAATATTTTATTCAATAAATATTGAAAATAAATAAATTAACGTTGTCGTGAAACACTCATCCTTAGCCAATTTTTGATTCACCACATAACCAGGTACTTGGAAAACCGTGCTCGCATGTTGTAGAGCTCCCTGGAATAATATTATGATGGCAATTTTAAGTAATTTATACAACTATACTATTTATATAAAGCCTCTTTTTATATGGTATTGCCGAAGTGTTATTGATCATTTTTAGTGTGGTTGTTATTATTATTATTATTATCAAACCTTTAACATATTATCTTGAACAAAATATTTCAAAACACAAATACGGTAAAATAATGAATTTGAACAATAAGAGCTTAAGAGGATGTCAGCGCACTATTTATTTTCTCTCTCCGGCCCACGCGCAACATAGACAAAACACATTTATGAAGAACCATTTTTTCTATGTTTTTAAGTAACCTTAGAATAAAATTACTTATTACAAAAAAGGCAATGACATATCGATTTGTCGAAATATTGTACTAAAACATTTTAAACATAATTTAAATTTATAACATTTTTTGTTTATTTTGAAAGTCGAATACAAAGTCAAATAACAATTAAATATAAAATCGATTTGTCATTCCTTCAAAAATATTATTCCCTATCTTTTTTTTTTATCGGTTATTTTACTCTAAGATTACTTAAAAACATAGAAAAAATGATTCTGCGTTAACACGTTTTGTACATGTTGCGCGTGGGCCAAAAGAAAACAAATAGTGCGCTGACATCCTCTTAAATCGGAAAACACTATATTCAATGTATATAGATAGGTACCTCATACAGTGTTATACCTAGGTATGTAAAAACCAATAACTATGGCTTGGATTTTCCAGGGTACCAAAGTTCCCTTAAAAGTTAGCACCTTGGCCTATTTGTGACTATGGCCGGGGACACATCTATGTGGGCCACCACTTAGGTCTTTCAGACCATCGACTAAGTATAAAAATATATTGTGAGTGTGTGTTTAAACTTTAGATATGATTATTATTATTATTATTGGTAGTAGTAGTAGTAGTAGTAGTAGTAGTAGTACCGGTGGCGTATACATAATTTTTGTACAGAAGGAACAGAAAAAAAAAATGTTTAACTAAGTACTTAGGACTTACACATTAAAATAATAAATAACAAAATATAGGTCATTTTATTTCAAAATCCCAGATGATTAATCCTGCAGAGGCGTCATTTGAAGTATTCTTATGAGTACTTAAAAATTATTAAGATTGTATTTTGGCCTGACTATAATTTATTTTGCACTAGCCTTCCTAGTTGTTAGTTGTTTACTATACCTTTCAAAAAGTTGAAATTAATTAAACATTATTATTGCACACAATTTATTTAGCTTTATTTCCTTGTATCGCGCTAACGCCAAGAACAATGTTTCATAAAATTAAAAAAAAAAAGGCTTATGGGGGGGACATGACCACCATATTATTCCCCCCCCCTTGTATACTCCGGTACAATAGTAGCCATATTATATTATCATAATATTATTTATTATACATTTATACAGTTGTAAGTGTACTGTGCACGCCAGCGTCATATTCAATTCAACAC
This sequence comes from Sitobion miscanthi, assembly GCA_008086715.1. Lineage (NCBI taxonomy): Eukaryota > Metazoa > Arthropoda > Insecta > Hemiptera > Aphididae > Sitobion > Sitobion miscanthi. The sequence continues at coordinate 7,001,810 of CM017804.1, forward strand.
GGGCATGGCGGGCAAACGATTTGTAAGTGTTACAAAAAACGTGTTAAATCGCGTTTGTACGGATGTAACGTAGGCACACCATAGGCATATATAATACAATATATTATAGCATACTTGTGTGTACATACGTGTATTGTACGGCGTGTAATAAAAATAAAATATATATATAATAACGCATAGAGAAACGCGTAACATCATAATACTAATAATAATAATAATAATAATAAAATAATATAATATGCGGGCGATTGCCAGCCGTCTCCCTATGATTTATTACGTCTGAATTGACGCGACACACGATGAAACGTATGAAACAGAACACCGCGCACACTACACAGAGAGGCATTATGTACAATGTGCATGATTATTATTATTATTATTATTATTATTGGTAGTAGTAGTAGTAGTAGTAGTACCGGTGGCGTATACATAATTTTTGTATAGAAGGAACAGAAAAAAAAAAAAATTTTAACTAAGTACTTAGGACTTACACATTAAAATAATAAACAACAAAATATAGGTCATTTTATTTCAAAACCCCAGACGATTAATCCTGCAGAGGCGTCATTTGAAGTATTCTTATGAGTACTTAAAAATTATTAAGATTGTATTTTCGCCTGATTATAATTTATTTTGCACTAGCCTTCCTAGTTGTTAGTTGTTTACTATACCTTTCAAAAAGTTGAAATTAATTAAACATTATTATTGCACACAATTTATTTAGCTTTATTTCCTTGTATCGCGCTAACACCAAGAACAATGTTTCATAAAATTAAAAAAAAAAGGCTTATGGGGGGGGATATGACCACCATATTATTCCCCCCCCTTGTATACTCCGGTACAATAGTAGCCATATTATATTATCATAATATTATTTATTATACATTTATACAGTTGTAAGTGTACTGTGCACACCAGCGTCATATTCAATTCAACACGGGCATGGCGGGCAAACGATTTGTAAGTGTTACAAAAAACGTGTTAAATCGCGTTTGTACGGATGTAACGTAGGCACACCATAGGCATATATAATACGATATATTATAGCATACTTGTGTACATACGTGTATTATACGGCGTGTAATAAAAATAAAATATATATATAATAACGCATAGAGAAACGCGTAACATCATAATACTAATAATAATAATAATAATAAAATAATATAATATGCGGGCGATTGCCAGCCGTCTCCCTATGATTTATTACGTCTGAATTGACGCGACACACGATGAAACGTATGAAACAGAACACCGCACACACTACACAGAGAGGCATTATGTACAATGTGCATGATTATTATTATTATTATTATTATTATTATTATTTCACACGAATTGCTTATAAACACCAGCGACTTTGCGATAATAATTTATTATTATTATTATTTACCACTGTCATTCGGAAACCCTAAACAGCATGCGGTATGCCCACGTCAATGCGTCGTCACAAACGGTAAACACACGATAGTGTAGTTTTGAGTCGAAGAAAACAATATTATAGGTACGGGAAATTCGTCATACTGTTTTAAAATTGTTATTCCAATATTATTAAACGATGGTCAAACATATTATGTTGATATTAATATTATAATATTGTCGTTATTTTTTTTTCGTTCGGTCGTTCGCCGACACTTGGCACTACGAGCAGTTACTGCTGAGGAGTATGGAATTTTATTAAACAATAATAAAGATAAAACGATTTAATTTGATGGTAATAAATATTATATTGCGAAGATGTAAATATGAATAGTGTGCGAGTTTGGCGCGGGGCCACCTAACATTAGGGAGCAGATCAATCCTACACCCTCGCCAACATAAATACATCACAACAGTAAGAAAAATTCATAAATATGACAATATACAACTAAATAAAGCGCATTTAGGTATATTGTACCTAATGTGCATCTAACTTTCAAATAGTATAATATACTATGACTTTTTTTTATTTATCCCAGTTGTTAACGTGTTGACGTTGCCATTTGGAATTTAGTGAACAGCGTTGCGTCCTTTCTTTTCCGTTTTGGAACCTACGACGACAGAGGGTTCTTGTTACATCATACATGAAATAAATAATATTATAATAATAAAATAGATAGGTATTGTAATAATAATAATAATAATATGTTTTACCAGTTTGAGGCTTTGAGCCTTTGACGCGTATTGATATATTATTCAAGTGGACTTGTAATGCAAATTGCACATTGTTAAGTACATTTTTTTATAATTTATAAAGAAATTATTCGCAAAAAATGTGTATTATGATAATATATTATTAAGTTTTAAATAAAATTAATTTTTGTTTGTAATTATTAAATAGTTAATACATCATATTATTTCGATATATTAATTTAAGTTTAATAATTTTGTTGAAAATTGTAACGCTTTTCAAATTATATTATACAATGTACAACACTTTCAATTTCAAAAAGAGTGCATTAACATCATTATAATTTGTTATTTGGGGTTACAAAGGACAATATATCAGATTCGATATATTTTTCAACAAGGTATATAGGTAACCAGTAAATTAAATTAAATTATATTTCTGTGAAACCTTGTATGTAACAAAATATGAATGGTAACAATTGTTCACTTCCACCGTTTTGACACAATTAAGGAAATATTCGGTCTAGAATACTAACTTTAAAAAAAAACAGTACGTAATGTTTTGTACGTAAAAGGTATAAATACATTTTCATATTTTTATGTTGATTATAAATTAAAATAAACGAGTGAAAGTGTACATTATTTTATTTTTATTTTATTGAACTTAAAAAGTGAAACGGGTTATTGCACCTTATTGACGACTGTCGTCTGTCAACACAACAAGTACTATAAGTATTATAATAATAATAAAAGGGGGAAAGTTCGAAGTTTAAAAGTATTACAGTTATTATATTTTGTTGTGACAGGATGTTTAAAATATAGTTTTAGTCTATCTATTTTTTCTCAAATGTATTATGTGTATTGCTCTTTGCTGTTCATGATGCGGGCTAGTATAATATAGGTAGGAACACCGGGATAATGTATTCATTGTTTTATCGACTATTAATAAGCAAGTATAAGTTATGATCAAATATTCAGTATATATAGCATGTTTAACAAATTAAAACCTGCTATACCTTAATCAAAACAAATAAAATCGAAATCTACATGGTATTATATTGACAGTAAATATTCGTACACTTTAATTATATTCTTAACCATCAAGCAAATGAATTCGTTTACCTTATAACTGTAATAAAATTGTTACGTTATTTATTATTATGTTACAATATTGTACAGTCAACAATTTTCTATGGTATTCCTACACAATTTGAAACGTCAAATATGACCAACTTTAGATCTATGATCCATGTTGGAAACTAGGACCTAGGTACAATATCTGACATAATAAAATTATTTCTTAGCAAGTGCTTAATTTTAATAATATGATATCATTTTATATTTCACACAACAATATTTTTTATTTTCAATAAATACTATCATCTGAAATATTAATAATAATTTTTTTTTTTCATTTTTATGAGATATTTTTAGCTTTTGACCATTTAATCGCGAAACGTTAACTTGTTATTATACCATATATGTATTTCATTTTTAACTAAAATATAGCTGGTACATCCAACAACTAGGTGTATCACATCGAATCAATATATTATTTTAAACCTAATTAAAACTAAATTTAGTAAATTAACAACTAACTAACTAATATTAAATTATAATATTAAAGTCTATCTAAGATGTAATTTCAGTTGTATATGTAGGTACAGCATAATATATTGTATATTTTAGCGTCTTTATTTTTTACTTTCTTAAATCTACTTGAATTTTTCATAAAAATACTTTCTTTAAATCGTTACAGCGTTGGTATTATAATATAGGAAATTTAACGTGTGCATTCGCAACAAACGAGATTCTGAAAATCTTTGGAAAAATGTTTTAAAAAACCTGAACCTTGGTAGCACATTGCACTCTGCAGATTTCAAAAGTTTCCATTATATCCGAGTTATTGTACTAATGACTTTCTAATTCAATTTCACGCTGTAAATAATATTATGCACTGTGCTTATTTAAATGTTTTGCGCAATGAAAAAGTAATCATTAATACTACAGTAACGGTAAGCAATACGGTATATACCTGGGTATAAACCTACACAATTTTCAAATACGTGTACAATAATATATTAAGACAAGCGGCAAAACTTTTACACATTTAAAAACACGATATTATCGTATACTATAGCTGATATGGTGGCAGAAGATAATTTAGATATTTGTTGCGTAATGATTCTGCGGCAAAAGATTTATTTGCACTCGGCTGACGTGAAATCATTCTGGCCGCTTGCTGGCGTATACTTTTGATGTCACTATTAGCTGTCGGAAACAATTTTAAGTTATACGATGAATACAAATAAAAAATCGGTACAACAATACTATTTATTTGAGTTACTATATAGGTACTACCTACTATAGATCGATTCTTATAGATATAATTTATAAATTATATATCATTCATCTGACCGTGACTGAACATTACATTTAGTCAACAAACGATCATTCATTTTATATCAAAATATCCACTCTCATAATAAAAATATATTATTATTATGATTTGTTTAACGTTCGAGCGGTATTTAGCAGCGAATTCGGTTTATGATGTTTTAGACTTAAGCCCATAATAAAATAACACCTATACTTTGAATAATAGAATTTAAATTCTGTACAGACATTTAAGTACCTACCTACCTATGTTGGTCTATTTTTGGAAATCGACTATTGATATTTGAATTGAAAAGTGTGAATATTTAACATTTCTTATATTTTTAAAATTATTTCATAGAAAATGAAACAGTTTTTCAAAAATCGACTTCTATGATAACTTCCCAAACTTCAAAACAAATATTTTTACAGAATTAGTATTTTATCAGTCTACGATCAGTATCAGACTTGTGTAAGCATATTATAAACAGTAGGAATTAACTTGTCAAGCTTTTGTGAGGTCTAAATTAGTTTCTCGAATATAATATTTTATTTTATTGTATACAATGCCTGCTCGTGCCAAACATGCGGGTGGCGATGGCAAGCTGGAGACCACACACGTTGTGATAATTGCCTATCAAATACTCCTTTAGAAAAGCCGCACTTTTAATGTTTCAAGTTTCAACCCCCTTAAAGGTATCTAAAACAAAATATTATAATATATCCCTTTTCAATTCACATCGGCTTTTTATTAAAGCGTGATTTTGAGCTCAATTATACTTACGCTTTATTTGCGTAGATATATTGAGATTTTTTTATCACAATTTTTTTTTCATTTTTTTTTTAAATCAAAATATTGTAATTTTCTATTTTATTATATTATACGAAAAAAAATTATAAACATTATGGACATCTGCCGCTGAAACTCGAATCGTCTCATTGGTATTATAACTACAAGTTTAAAATTATAAATAAGAATTGTTTTGTACGTGTTCCTCTACAAAAGTAACGTGAGTATATCGGGTATAATATTATTATAAAATATAGTATAATAGTCTTTCGTGTGACGGTGTCAGCGCGTACGCCGTCAATATAATTCTGTTCTCGACTTATACGGACTACGTTGTTGGTCACGTTTTTCCATGCCGTACGGCGAACACAATAAGTAGTATAATATTATTATTATCATTATTATCATTATTATTATTATTATTATTATCATTATTATTAGTATGTGCTTCGAGGCTCTTTCAGAACGACTTGCACCTGTTAAAAAATAGGCGAGAGAGTGCAGTTTTAGGGTGTGGGAAATAAACCTGCAGAGACCGATGGAAATAAAATATGTTATAATGATATTACGATGTACAGAAATTAACTATTTGTATCATTACAATTTTATGATACTAGGGTAAAAAGTAAAAACAATTAATACGAAACAATTCACGGATGGAATCCCGAGAACTTCCATTGACGTATATTTGAAATATTCTCTTATTTCATAATTTATATATAATTTATTATAGAAATATAATTCAATTTTAAATATTATGGGTACGCCGTAAGCATATATTTATAAATATTGTACAAACACATGAAATTATACTCAATGATTGTCAACAAAAAAAAAAATTCTTTTTATTAATACAAACAATAAAATTTAAGTGTTTCTATTGCTTTAAACATGGTGTGACAAATGTTACAGTTAGGGCTACGGATATTAACTTTTTTACAATGGTTGAAAACATGGCTAATTAATGAAGACAATTTTACAATCACATAAATGTTTCATTTTGTCATTTTTATTTTACATGCTTTTCATATTTATTTTGACCTTTTTTCACTCATATTTTCAATCAGAATAAAAATATGTGTTTAACTAGTTTTCAAATGGTATAAATAAATGTTTTATATACATTTTTGATATAAACTCATATTACTGCAGAAAATAATTTTAAAATAATAATAATTTGATTGCTTTTATTTATGAAATAAGTTACGACAATTTATCAACAATAATAATTCATATTATAACTATTTTCGGTGAAAAAACTGTTGAAGACATACAATAACCAATTATAAGTAGGAACTTTATTATTAAATTTAAAATTCTAACTAATTTATTAACAAAATACACGTAGGTATAATAATTTTGTATGAACTAATAAAATCGAGCCGTATTTTTCCTGTCACGATGAGTGTATAAATAATTAACTAGAAAAATAAAGAAAAAATATTTAAAATGAAAAACAAATAAACTATTTTTTACGGGAAAGAAGTTTTTATAGAATGATTTCACTATCCTTATTGTTTTATAGTTCTAACAAAATTACAGTTTATTTTCTGTAAAGTTTTCACATAATATAAAGTCTGGATTTTTCACCATGTTCATGTTTTTGTATTTATTTTTCATCTCAATAACTTTCTTGCTTTTTAATTTACTACCGTCTTTTGCAGTTCTGCAGACTCATACATAGGTATACAATATATTTCTATATTTGAATTTATAACAATACTGTTATACAATTATATATATTTGGATGAGACATGTAATAAATATACAAATTAGTGATAACTGCAGTGATTTGTTCTATAGTCGGATTCAAAATTAAGAATCTTAAAATTTGATTGTCCTCTTAAAACAGTTGAACTTTTACAAAATATAAAATATTTTTTTTGCTTATGTACCAAATTTTTAACAGGAAAATGTTCATTGTGGAACGATTTCCGACCGTCAAAACAAATAATTTATTTTGATAAACACGATCATAAAAACATTAACAATGTTTTCATATGCTCATTATAATAAAATAACTGTTCCAATGTATTCCACTAAATTGTATAGTCCGGCGGGGAGTACGAGAATACAATATTATTTAAAGCCCAGAAGGACAGATCTCTATATCCGTATACCTAAAATATAGGAAACATTATACATGTGTATAGGTTGTGTATTAAATTCGGTCGTAATATAAAATCGAGGGATTTACCTCAAAAAGGATTTTATGATTTTTTTTTTTTTCATTATGATATGGAAAATGTTATTTCCCAAGAGCGATGGCTGATGGGACTGTTTGGGATACACATTTTATTTATGGAATATTTTATAACTCTACAATAAAATCAATCACAAATGGCAGGGATGAAGTAGGTATACCTACTTTAAACGGTATCTGTACCATAGTAACTGGATAATGGAACTGCATCAATATTTGTGAACTGCACACTAAAGTCTCATCACAAATATTTCTGTAATCCACACTGACCCGGTCCTAGAGAGGGTACAATAAAATAACATAGTTATTCTATGTAGTTTAGTTTATTTAGTTTTCTCGTGATTTTTCTTATTTAAAATGACAACAATAATAACAAATTATTGATATTAAACAACAGTAATTATTGTGCATATATTATATGAACGGAATACATAATGAGATGTTACTATTAGGTTCATATTATTATAGTTTTGTAGCTATAATATTATGTACTTACATATTATTTATATATTTATAATATACATAATGCCATAATGGTATTAATCTTTAAATGTGTGTACATATTAAAGTATCAAAGTATTTTATTTTCTACATAATATATTATATATTGTTATCATACGATTTAGTATAACTAATTAACTCAACCGGTAACTATAATTTATAGATTTTTATATGAAATGTATAGACTATAAAAATCGTCTACTGTATATTATTTTAAAACGTATTCAAATGCAACGAGGTATTAATGCTTTCAATATATGATATACTAATGTCAGTAATATCGTATCACAACATAATAACTAATAAGTATTAACACTATAGGTATATATTATTATGTACCACGGTGTTAAGCAGAGCAACTATAGGACTTATTTTTGGAGGGGGTAATAATAGGAATAAAGTAGATACAGACAACATTTATACCTAAGACATAATTTTCTACATATTATAAACATAACATTAGACACTGTTGTTGTGGCAACAATGTTATTTTATATTTAAATATAACATCATCACAATATAAGAGAGACAAGAATTATTTTATTAAATAGAGAGATTATAATATAAATATAATATTATAATTGTTATAAAATATAACATTATATTTTGACAAAATTAGTTCAACCTACCCTGTACTACTAAGAGAAAAATAAATTACTGAAACAACAATATAAATATCTAAATAGGTAGGAAACAAAATATCTTTAAAATGATATAGAGGCTGTCATGCTGTCATAATAATACTATACCGTCTCCGCTAACAATCGCGTTGCATGTTCAATGATTTATCATTGAATTCAAACTTTACACATCCATTACAGTGACCTATTAAATGAGGAGGCACATTCAAAATCTACATTAAACTGACTTTCTGATATTTTTTTAACGCTAAGTACACACTTCGTTCAAATTTGTTAAGCCTGATACAGCAAATTTATGTTCAACAGTTTACGTTTATAGTTTCGAAATTGGTTATTTATTGACTATTATTTAAATGTTAAAGGCAGTAGCATTATCTCTGTTCTTTTATTTTTCTACTATTTTGACTTGAAAACGAGTTATAACTTTGTAAAATATTATGAAAAATACTAAAAAATGTTCACCGTTTGCTTTTATATTTAAATATAATAAAATATATTAAAAAATCATCTCAATAAACACGGACTAGCATAAATTTTAAAATATGTTGTTTCACTCTTATTTTACATCTGAAGTAAATTGTTGATGTTATATACTTGTAAGAAGGATGTCATAATATTGCGGGTGTGGCATATCCTCATAATTTGTATTTTTTGTTTCAATTTGTTATATTATATTATGTTATCAACTGATTAGTCGTTAGTCATAGCCAGTAACCATGAGGCGTGTCTTCGGCTATGGGTTGTATCATATCACATATTTTATTTCCTCGGTGGCCAAATTGATATGATACAGGCCACAGGGTTATAACAAGATAATACAATAATCGTCATTCGTCAGATACCATTATAACATTGCACCATTTGCGCCCGTATTACATATCTCACAAATTTATAATTTTTATTTAAAACGACTTTTCGGGGAAGGTCCTATATTGCATATAATACTTACTCAAAATGTGACCCCTGTAACGTTGTGGAAGTATACGATATTATATTATTATATAGGTATAGTTTATTTTTTATGTTAATATACATAATATAGGTACGAACATTTTTGTTCGGTAATTTAACAAAAAAAATGCATTGTCACCTTGGTATAAGATGAAATGTACAAAAATAAAGTAAGTGTAATAAATTCATTGTTTTTATTATTTTACGCTTAAAATCTGATAAATTGTGTTAAATATAAAAACAAAAAAGGTACACGAAAAAACCCTTTTATAATTAAAAAATATTTTTAAATGCATAAACGTTTATCCCGATTAAAATGAATAATATTCAGGATGTTGTGAGAAAAAAAACTAGCCCGCTCTCGATGAATAATTATTATGATTAGTCGTGCATTTCCAAGAAACATGAACGGTGGTGACGGCCGTAGTGAAAAATATTAATATTTCAATTTTAACATTAATATGGTATTATACACACAGTGTCGGTACGGTAAAAAAAAGTCGTTAAAAATCATTGCCATCGTTGTTTCTAAAAACATTTAATATTATGTAGGTATATAGGTACCATGCTACTGCACGTCTTGCATGCCGCATAAATAAAATCTGCCGGAGCGTATAATATATTTTAAGAGGATATCTGTGTTTTCGAAAGCATAATAATTATAATCATTATTACCTGCTGCAGTATACGCATACACTATACATGTACCTAGGTATGTGTATGTGCATCCAGTAAAATGTTCGAGCGTTAACTCTCGAGCCCTATTATACTATTATTATTAAATATATAAGACTAAATTATAGCGCATGTGTGCCGGCGATATACCTATAGGTTATCGGTGTGTGTGTGTGTAGATTATATGCTAATATTATAATTATGAGTGTACTTACGTCGCGTAAGTGTGGTGGCGGTGTAATTGTATTATATTATTATATAATCTGCTATAGGTATATTATAATATTAGCTATATATATTATACGCGCGACTACGATATATATATACATAAATACGCGTCTTATATATAAGTTATAATTATCAATAACATGATATTAATTACAATATCATTAACCCGCGATGTTTTCGACCCTCTTATTATAATAACACGTAGGTACGCTGCGTTTAGTGGCGCATATTATAAAATACGACGACGACTCTAACAAGTGGCGTCTCCGATATCGGGGTTCGTGTACAACGCGTATCACCTGCTCCGGCCCGTCAGCGTAATAAATTATTATGTCGCTGTATAAACCGCACGTGTATCACGTCGACAGGCCCATCACGAATTTTGACATATTAACGTCTCAGGGTTTGCGTGTATAATATTATTATGGCAGTAGACACACGTGTTACCCCACACATCTGTGTATATTTTTATGCCGGCACAAAAGTATTTCCGAACAGTGGTAAAGAAAGGTTTTCAGAAAAATGATAATATAGCTGTCAAAATATTTTGAAAAGTTGCGTTAGTGATATTTTAGTTATGATCTTCGGCCAAGAAGTTCATATTTTTGAAAAAAATTTTTAGAAAACATTCATAGACATATTGACTCAACATTTTTATGGAATCATAGTATAGTAAAATATTTTATTATAACGAGAAGAAAATATTTATAAAACATTATCAGTCAAGTATTCATTATTAAAGCGCATTAAAATATTCACAAAATATTATAATATAATTTCCCAAATGCTGTGTGAGTGCGTTACGCTGCAGCCGCCGAGTAAAACTATTCAAAACTAGCGATGATTTCCGTGAAAAGTTTAATATTATCGTATTTTATGTACCGTATTTTCATAATATTATGTATTTTTAAGTGGACTTTATTGGTTCTGATTTTGGCTTTTATAGTAATCAGGGCTTGTATTTGAAAAAAAGAATTCAGTGAAACGATAATACGTTACACAATTTTTGCATTTATCGTTATTTGGAATTAAAACATTATCCAAGTTTTGCGTTTATCGTTATTTAAAATAGTCTTAATACCTATTAAATTTAAAAATAATAACTAATGCGGGTAGGTAATGGCCCGGATACGGAATATAAATTCGGATAATCAATTATTAGATTCTTAGATCGTTTGCATGAAATAAATGTTTCCCAATTATAGACCTTTTAAATAAATACATTTTAAAATATTTCATTTTGTGTTATTTTTCGTTTAATAATGTATAATATATTTTGTTAGTCGTTATGTTTTGTTTTGGGTATTTAGTTATTTTTTATTGTCGCTTTCCATATAATAACGTTTACAAATTTCAATCGTTTTTTGTCAAGTACAATGTTATAATCATAACGCTATTATAAAGTTTGCAAGCCCTGCTAGTAATTGAATAAGAGTTTTGGTTCTAGAATCGTGTCTTTTTAGTTTGGTTCGACTCTATCAAATTTAAATCAAGCCACTGATGCAAATTACTCTTGGTTTCACATATTTTGGTCAAAGATTCTTCTGTCTTGGTCCTCTTTGGTTTAAACTACATATGCATATAAAAACTAAAAATTAATGATTTTCACAATGCCTAGAACAGTTAAAATGATATTTTTAATATAAACATTTGAAATATTTTGAAAAGTTGTAAGTATAGAATAAGTTTAAATAGGTACATAATAATGCACATATTTTTTTTGTTTCTGGTTATTTTCTCTGCTGTTATCGAAATGTTTCTGGCAACACAACATGATAATATGTTATGTTAGATAATTTGAATAATTATATGTCTAGATTAAGTATACTAATAAATTATATTATAAAAACGTTACAAAGATGTAATTTGTATGAGTTTGTTTTATTTTACAATATAATGAAAAAAAAAATGTATTATGTTATTATAATATGCATATAACCCTTTTTTTTCTCCATATTATATACGGATCACACGATTATTAATTATTATTAACTGATTTCAACCGTGTTATAAATAATACGTGTTGTATATACGATGTAGTATTTTATAGATATAGGTGCAAGTAAAAATTGAAAATAATGATGGCAGTAACCCTGCTACAGCAAAACGTATGGCAAGCGCATTGTGCATAGGACCATTGCAGGATAACCTAAGAGTTAAAACGCCCAAAACAATGACGTTATAGTACTCAAATAACTAGTCCGTGAATATGTAAATCAACTAAAGAAAAATTTGGAAACCACTGTTAGATTATTTAAACAAAAGCCTAAGTTCATCTTAGAAAATATTATTTTGTACCAAGGGTTACACCAACATCAAGCGTATTTTCACAGACTGAAGTTATACATATACAAGATATAAGTACACAGCATACTGTAGAATACTCTCAAAAAATATGAAATTAAAAGCTCTTAATATCAATCGCCGAATGGATTAGGGTAAATTGTACAGAATTTGAAATCTTCACCCCCTTATCATGGTCCTAATTTTGTCTCACATTCATGAAAATTCAATATTTTAATTATTGTATAAATAAATATTCTACTGTTAGGTAACCATTGGACCATTTGAAGTCAGGTTATCAACAAGCCATAACCCATCAAGGTCGGACTATTTCACAAAGCTAGGAACACTAACGCCAATTTTTCTGTGGTTAAGGTACACTAAAACTAAGATATACTCAAACCAAGGATTAGCCACAAAAAAATAAAAATAAAACTTCATATGGGTGAAGCCGGAATATTCAGCTAGTTATATACATAATAATGACTAAGTTGTAAACAAATTGGGTTCAAGTGTTATTTTATTATTTATTGATATTATTTTACATAAAAGTAGAATTTATTAGCATACGTAGTAATTAAGTAGTACCTAGTAAGTGTTTTAAAATGTTATCCAATAGGTTTAAGTACCTATGTCTAAAAACTTTTAGAAAGTGCCCCACTTTTGGACAGGAAAATTATGGTCACACTACTCTTATCTTCACCTAAATCAAATATTCATTGTCGCTGCCAATTTATACATCAATTGAAAACTATAGTATCTCTTAACTGATCATAAAGTTGTTTATATCTTGTAATATTATGTGTATTTATTTTGTTGATGGTGTTTACTAGGGAATTACCTATTTATTCCATTTGTAAGTAAATATCTATGAAAATGAACCTCTCTTCCAACGATCACTGCAGCTGCCGAGCCGTGGTATCTTAAAACAAAGCTTTATAATTGTGTTTTTAGTTATTTAAATAAAATGTACCGATAACTATTTAAATAAGAAACATTTTAAATATTTATTGGTTATGATATCTTTGCAGAATCGATAAATGCAATAAAATATTGAAATTGAAATTATAATATTTATAGTACCTACATTCGATTGAATATCGAATTTTTTTAAAAATCAACCCGCAGGCACTAGTGGTCTCATTTAAATCTTGTACAAACTTTATGTTTTGTAGTTTTAACTACTTTAATAAAATATCGAATTTTTGATTTAAATTTTAAATTTATTATGTTGGCTAATATTGTATTCATTTTATAGATATATACAATGGAACTGGTCCTAATTTTATTTGCGTAAAATGTATGTGTGAAGTGTTTGAGTATTTTAATAAAGTTACTAATTTAAATATTTTCCTCATAGCGTCTTGAATAATATCATTAATTGTATAACTACCTACAACACAGGTGATTGAAAAGCATCTAATGCTTACTGTAGGTCAAACCCAATCGAATTATGTTGGATACAAATTCAGTCCTGCCGTCTAGTTTCGGTCTAAGCTCTGTTTGATTAGTTCAGTACCAGTTTTGTATTTCTTATTTTCGTGTCCACAATATTTCAATAAATAAATAATGTTAGGTATATATATCTTATTTATCTTTTTCAATCACACAACCACGTACGACATTGGTCTAATTTGATGTATAGGTACAAACCTTTTTGATACCACGGACCATTTGAATGACTTTCAATAGGTCGCGGTCCACCTCGATTTTACTAGTTACTACTTGACCATTTATGGTGTGTGTGACATACATAGTCTCTTGCTGAGTGTCAAGATGCATTAGATAGAATTTATTCCGTTTATTTTTACACCATATATTATTCTGTTCCATTTATCTAGAAGGGTGGGATGATCTTTGATGTAGAATGAAGCAATTGTAGAGTCAGATCTATCATGGATTTATCCTCGATTTTTGGATTAACTAACCCTAAAGAAGGGGTAGAGTGCGCTGATCAGAACTATTGTACATATTAAATATTATAGGGACAATGACTTCACTTTGTGCACTTGACTATTTATTTTTGTGACGAGCCAAATTGTTTCATAAAAATGCGATTTTCCAATTAAAGTTTATGAATTAATTAGAATAATATAATGAGTTAGGTGGTAAGAGTATACCTACTGCCATGCTGAGTACCTAGTTCTAATGTAAATAGCGGACCTACAGGTTAGTCATGATCAGACGATTAGGAACATTAAGACATCAAAATATGCTACACCAGTACAATATTTATCGTGCATTTTGTATAACACAGTACCTACGTACACAAACCCCAAATCATTACTTTACAACAATTATATCATAACATACAGGTATCATACAGAAATCACAGCTCACAGGGATATAAACTGCACATACCTAAAAGTAAATACCTACATTAATTTTACTTAGTCGGTTGTCCGCTAAGGTTTTATCATTAATAAAAAAAAAACTTGTTATTTATTCATTATTCGATATTTTCACTTTTTTTTCTTTCAAAATAACCACATTTATAATTTTGATTCTGAACTCACAATAATTATATTTTGTTCTAAGATTATGGTTAATAAAGCATTCATCTATTACGTAATACTTAGGACTATAACTTATAATTAATGAAAGTTTAAACCAGAACAATAATTTAGTGCAATCTGAAAATTGATAGGATATATTTTTCATTCTCTAGATCAATTTTTAATAAGTATGTAATTTAATGAGCACCTAAGCAATTTATCCGGTATTATGTAATCGAAATTCAAATGTGATTGCTTGTATTGTTTTATGGTTTATAATAAATTATTATTATAAAATAATAGACATTTTCTGAAATATATTTCCTGTGAGAATTAGATTAAGAATCATCTCTAACCAATCTATGCTAATTATAGTGAAAATCCATCAGAGACATACAGGCAAATATAGACAGTAAGTAATAAAAAATAAATACAAAAAAAAACGACACCAACAATGAATATCTCGCCAAATATTCGAAACTAAATAAAACTGTACAGAATATTATTACCGATTGGACTTTCTCCATCGAAATAAATAGACAATTTGAAGTGCCATTCTCACCCGACATAGAATCGTGCACACAACGCTCACTTGCAGTTTTTTTTTTTACGGCTAGAAAATATATCCCCATATCATGTAGAATTCGTATCGCCATAAAACTCATTTTAAACGAATGCCAAACCTATAACAACACCAGAACCAATTTAAATCCTCCAGACTCATCCGCTGAAATACTAAACGACCGTCCCCAATTTCTATCGCTATCAAATTTATAATAATTGCCACCCAGCTGCAAAACCAAATATAAAAAAAAAAAAGGTTGATTATTTTTTTCTGTATATTTTTTTTATTTTCAATAAACACGATAATATACGATATCAATGTGTTGTATTAAAATCGTAATACAATCGTGTTAGCCCAGCGACCCAAGGGCTTAAATAATTATAATAAAAAAAATAAACACATATTTATTTTGCAGTCTGTTATATTGCACACGTCAAGGTACATACTGTTATTATTTACGATGTTGATACACGTGAGGTTTGTAGTTTAAACACGCTGAACGACGTTCAAAATTGTGTACAATTCGTCGATAAATGTGTGGGTTTGAGCAGTTTAAAGGTTTACGTTTTACATATTATTATTATTACTGTCTGTATTATTGCCGTGAGCAGACGTGCACTTCAACTTAATGTTTTCAATTGTTATTCGCTGAATACGATTTGTCAAGCCTTACCGTTTGCTGTGGGTTAGTACTCCGCGCGAATATCGTATTATATTGTATTGTACATTTATATTTATAACCACGACAGTAGGTACATACCCGAATAAATAATACCGACTGCGAAATAATTATTTTATATTATTATGTACGACAGCAGAGTGTCGTACAATTTTACCATTTATCTAAATAACGATTTGGAAAGAGTACTTTATAATTCAGGGCTCGAAACCGGTCACCGGTTTTTACCCAAAAATTCGGGTAATTTCCCGAAATTTTGGGGAACCTATAATCGGTTACCGTTATTATAAACCTATCTGTACTCCCGGTTACCGGTAACCGTGACAATTTTTCAGCTAACATAAAACGTTATAATAACGTGATATATTTTAACCGGTTAAGAACCGATTACCGGTGTTTATAAATAATGACTACCGTTACGTATGAACTATAATAATATTATGTTTAATTTATTTTAGCTACATAAACGATTATACGCTCGTAGCTACTAATGGTTTAATAAATAATTACTTCTATTAATAACTATTCTTAAATCATACTATCATATTATTATCTTCGTTTTTTTTCCTAGTCTAAATTCTTGTAAAAATAATTATTCAAATAGTTGGTATTCTACATTTCTATTTCCTACCTACCTATAACATAAAATATCGTTGGTTGGTGATGACGGTACTCGATATTCATTAGTCGATAATCCCGATCTCCTCATCGTATATCGTACTAGGAAATCCAAAAACAGCATGATTCTTATAACAACACGAATATTGTATTAAGTATACGGGGACAAATTTGTAGTACAATTTTTTTTTAAGAAAACCGGTATACCAACGGTTACCGGTAACCGACATTTTTTGGAAGCGGTTATCACATAAAGGTAACCCGTAATTTTAATATAGTACCGGTAATTGGTTACCGCTAACAACTGGACCGGTATAAAATCGGTAACCGGTATCCAAAAAATTTTCGGTTACCGCGATTAAATTGATAACGGTTTCAAGCCCTGTAATATATTATAATTTTTGTTTGTGTTTAACTACTATTGAGGACAATCTATGTATGGGGCGCCGGGTGGTGTGGAATTCGAGTTTAGGAAGACAATATTAATATTAATTGCTGAATTGCCGTGTTTGTATACGTAATAGTTGTAATGATGCTAAATTTTATTGATATGTGAATAATATTATAAAAATCTTTAATATTAAAAAACCGAGGAAGTTGTTCTGCTGTATAGTATATTTAAAGTGTTCCTCGTCATTGCGCAGGTCCCCGTAAAGTATGTGCTAAATTTTAATTCAATGATCAATAATTTTATTGCCATGCCATCCTTAAATTCCAAAAAAATAAATAGATTAATAGGTACTATAAAATTGAATTTAATATACCTACGATTTTATTATTAAGGTATATAATATAATATTTATTAGCATACTCAATATCGTTTAATTGTAAATTCTCGTTAATCGATATCTTATATTTTCTTGTAGTACGCCTACAAAACTATTTATTTAAAAAAACCCCATAGGGAGGTTATATCTAAATCAATAAGGGATATTGGGGGAGGGGGGCTAAATCTTAGTCAAGGGGGCTAAGCGTAGGTACATAGTTTTCCGATAGAGACTAGAGCCGTCACTGATGTGTAGTATCAATTTGAAAGGTTATTTTATAATTTATTTTTTTATTAGAAGACAAACGTTAAACTAATTTTTGCTAAAAACATAGCATATAATAATATTATATAGGTAATTAGTTATTATAATATTATATTATTTGCTATCAACTTATAAGTCAGTACCGACTTACCAACTGTACAGAATGTTGTGTATTTGATTACGGTATAATTTATTGTGTTATTGTTATTATTGTTATTGTATACAATAAATATTCTAAATATTTTAAAAACGTCATTGTTAATAGAAAATGATAATTTAAGTAATAGTGGAATGTTTCAACTTTCTACGGTTAATAATTTTTGAATAGCTAATAACAAAATTGTTGAAGCATAAATCGGTATTATACGACATACGTTATATCCAACTTTGACAACATTTGAATAACACATGATCATAAAATATGTAGGTAAATATGGCTTTACGCTAAACTTTTCTTTACAAATCCAGTAACTAAAGTAATTAGTAATAAACTATACTCAGTGATTAAAGCATATTTGTAACTACAACCAAACTTCTAATGTGACGTCAGAAACAAAAAATAAAACAACATATCAGTGTCAAAAACTAAAACCTATATATTCAGCGCTCCGCTCACAATTTAAGCCTTAATTAAATTACCTTTAAATAATGATTTGTATACAGATGATATCTTCAGACAAGGTATAAGAATAACCAAATATTATAGTGTATAATACATTTTTATGCACTGAATTTTTATCAACCTAAATTTGGAGCATATATTATAACTATCTATTTCAAAACAAAATATACTTACGTAAAAACCGTTGTCACGCACCTGTTGACTGTTGTACAACTGCAGTAAACAAATTGGTGTAATAGATGTTATCCGTAGATATGCAACGTTAATAATCAGTTCGGAAAACATTTAAATAAATATTAAAATCATATGGAAATAACCAGAAAATTTCAGCTTGTAATTTTATATTATTATTATTAATGTTATTATTATGCATATCTCTGCTAGACATCATCGCATGTACTTTGCAAAGTGTAAATATGTATTATGTATAAACTGTATATAGTGTATAAAACTGTATATATGTACATAATCTTTTATAATTTTATTCATTATCGATTTTCATCTGTATAGCTTTTAGTTTTACCGGTTCGAATTTATTTTATTTTCTTAGAAAACATTTTTTTTTGTATAATTACCTGCTATACTTTTTATTTATTTTTTTATGTCAGGTGTGTCGAAAGTTAATTAATAAGTAATATAATAAATTACAATATTTTACAATTATTATACCAACACATCGGTTATGTATAAGTGTTTCAACGTTTCCAGAAGTATTTTAAAGAAAATTCTCAATAAAATTGATTTGGTTAATAAGACGTATTTAAATTATTACTATCTATACTAGTTTGACTAGATATAACTCTTCCACAGACAAAGTGATAAAATTAAAGAATATGTGTAATTTTAAGTGCCAGCAAAGTATTTTATGATTTTATTAAAAGTTAATAAAGATTAAAGATGTACCTAAGTATCTAATAAATATCTTATAACTTAATTATAATGCTTATAATTTACATTCATGTGTATCAGCTATAATTATATAAATAATTATATAATCATTATATACTATGTTAAATCTGCATTTTTTTTAAATTAATCAAAATCATAGTACAATAAAAATACAAATTATACATTGAAAGTTATAAATTAAATTATAAGAAATTGTGTAATTATAGTACAAATTTTCTAATTTATGATAACATAAAAGTATTAAATTGGTTTGATATAAAGTATAATAAATATATAAATCAAGTAAAAATCTTTAAATAATTTATGTTTTAACAACCTACCATAATATTAGAAAAGTTGTAATTTTAAAATATACAACGTAATAGATGTTCTATTAATATAATAATAGTATTTGATGAAATCAAAATTTCTTTGAAAATATATAATAGGTAAACGAATAAAAATAAAAACTCATTTTATATTATATATTAGTTGTGAAAGTTATTAAAAACAATGTATACATTTTTTACGCTAAGTTTTAAAAATGAATAAATTAAATTAAAAATTGTAAAGTAAATAAATGATTTTTTTAAAAACGGCTGTGCTGTACTATGTATATTGTTTACACCGTTTTTCGCAGTTTGAAAAATTACGCATTTTAAACCAAACGTACTATTAGAAAAATGAATAAAAAATTATAATTTTAATTATGATGCTTAACTTTTTATAATATAAAATATACATATTCTATTTTTTATTTACTGTCGAAGCTTCAACTACAAGGTCGCTACAAGCTTACGATTATTACAAACATTTATGCTAATTATAGACTATTTAGATGTACGGAGTGATATTTACATTAGACTTACATCATATTAAATTGTTGAATATCCGTAATAGGTATAACATAAAAGCTCAACAATAATTCTAAAAATTTTTAGTGTCCCGAACCCAAAAGAGGTTGTTCAAAAACAACGTTTTACTATAAAAACTAATTTATCTCATAATTTGCCAAAATTCTGAAATCTGACTCAATGGAAAAAATACGCTACATCATTTTAAATCTCAAAATGTTTCATGTATATTATGAATATTCTTTAACGATCTTGCACATTTTAAGTAAGTTTATACAGGTATATAAAAAAAAAACTTACTGCATATTTTGTTTTTTCTGATTGCATGCGTTTGTGCATACCTATATTTTATTCGCAGTCTTCAGTGCATCCAATAATTTAAATTAATATTCCGCTCGTTAGTACTGTTTATTGAGCTTGATATTTTAACAAATTAATGCAACTCTATATTATATAAGCTATTCAACTATTACAATCTAATATCTACAATGGAATCTCCAGACATTTTAAGGTCTTACACATATTTGTGATTTTTCGTATGCAGATTTTATTCTTTATTATTTTTTAAAATTAACTATATATCAATATTATCAATGTTAAATAATAACTGTCCATACCACATAAGGAGGATGATGAGACAATAATAATTGCGGCCATAATAATAATTGTCTGTATTATTCCTTACTTATTATAATAAAACCATAATATAATACACTCGTTTATGTATTGTAACATGTCGTAATTGGGCGATGGAATCAACACAAAAATTATTGTTATGTGAAAAACTAACAATATAATAACTCCAGACAAAAACTTAATTTTTCCATGGTCCCATAATGGCATAGTAGATATTATATAGGGAGGTACTGAACTGTAATATTACTATACAGTCCCACAATTTTCGAGGAGTATTTATTATAATAATTCTTTTTGTCCACTTTAACTTTTGATACGGATATTTCTCTTTCCGTGCTGCGGCCACTCTGTCAATTATGGTTTTCCGATAAGGAGGCTGATGCAACAATAATAATAATTGCAGCATAAAACAAAATGAATATTTCGTTATTTCACAATTTATATTAATTCATATTAGACGAGCGCTGGTGAAACGGACGTCATCGCTGCTCGGCCCAAGTGTAGTCGTTATCCATATGGGATATTGTAAGATGTATTTAGCTATTACTTCTACGTCGTATGTATTATATTAAAATTTAAATATAAAAATAATTATATTATATTTAAAGTGTAATAAACTAATAATAATATATTATTATGTACCTCGCGAGGCGACCATCGTTATATTATTATATTAATATTATCATAATACAATATTCCTGTATATTACAATAACACTATAATATTATAATACACTCGAGTATGAGTACCTACATTGGAGTTCGTGCACTGCAACGACGTGCCCGTTGTTTAGTCCGCGTGTCTATAATAATAATGTCATCGTACATAGTATAAATTATATATATTATTATTTTACGGGTATCTATACGCGTATTTATACAGGGTGAATTTTTTTCCAACACAGTCGACGCACTTTCGTCCATTGATTTTTGTGCATTTATCAATAAGAAATAACGTATTCGTACACTTGGATACCTATAAACGCCCTACATATTAATATTAGATATAATATACTTTTTTCAAACGAATAAAATCATTTCCCACTGCATATACGTGTTTACCTGGTCTCGTTCTCTTAATAACATCTCCACGAACCTATATAAACCTCAACGGCCGTTTTCTGATTCCAGTATACGGATTTTATTATTAAGCCACAATTCCGTGCATGCAGTGATGATAAAAAACCTTTTATAATTTATTTTTGTTTACTCCGACTTATCCCGAGTAGGTACGTAAATATATATAAATGTGTTTTACGCTGAAAAAAAACCAACTCGTATATTATATACATACAATATATATATATGTATAGATATAAGATTTGTACATAATATCATAACAAGTATATTCTCGTACGCCGTCCATTAAGTTGGTGCGCACGTATTTACCATCGTACATTATTGTATAAACATTAAATATAATATTATTATAATATTGTACGTGAAAATCGCTAAAATAACAGTAATAACTAATAATATATATAAGATAACAGTATATAGTCTCGATGATGACGTTACTACAACGTTAAGCTGATTCAAATAGTTCCACCATCGAAGCTCTGAAGATTTTGCTAATTTTAGTTATTATTATTTATATTATATTGCACATGTTGGGTTATCCGTTCACGTGTCATTTAATTGTTTTTCTGTTAAACATCTCGGAAAAAGTTTAGTAGCTCACTCTGTTCATACGCGTCATAAACATATTATAACTACAATAAGTGTTACGTTTCTATACCAATATAGGTATATTGTTTCTACGTCTTGAAAACTGTAACATAATTATGATTTTCATAAGTAACCTATATGTATGTCTGACTATGTGCACTATATAATAATACATACGAGGCTGCGAGGTATTTCCGAGTTGATATAACTTTTACAGACGAGTTAGTTTATCAACTTGATGTATAAACGAGTCAGGAAAAGGTAACTTTTAGTTTTTGCTAAAGTATGTGACACCTGCACGATGATATCCATTACAAATTTGTCACCGTGAATTTTTATTATTTTCCATTAAATCACGTGTAAAAAACAATTAACATAACTTGGAGAGTTGATTTTAGATTCCGAAAATGTATTGCAGGTTCTACGGTAATATTATTATCTTATTACTGCTATAACTATATTCCTCTGCAAACACTTGTATGTGCAAGAGAATTTCACGAAAAGAGTCTTGTATTTTATCTTAGTCTAGAAGTATATAACCTTTATATGCCAGGAGATATTATTGAAAAGGCGTTATTTTTTGATTTTATAAAGTATAATTTAGGTAGTTTTTATTTTTTGTATCTACTATTTTATTAATATTTTAACATTATAAGAAGTCAGATAAAATGCTTACACTATACTTTTAAATTATTATTTGTTACGTGTTACAGTAGTACAACCTACACACAGTAAACAGTATTGATTTTAGTGAGTATTATGCAATATCTAGATATAGAATATTTATAAACATAAAAATAGAAATATATAATAGGTTTGTGTGCGTAGTTATTTATCGTCGATAATTTTCTATACGAACCAATCGAAAACTATATCAGCGGTCGATTATTTTTTTAAGGAAACTTAAAAACTTCCGTTCCGAAGCATTTTTTTAGTACCATGGTATGTAATAATTACCTTTGATTTCACCTTCGACATCGCAACACACCAATATTCGTTCAGGCGAACAAAGCGAAACCAGCTTCCAAAATTCATTATCCACATATGAGGCTTTTTTTTTTTAACTAACTTCATAGTTTGTAGCTAATAAAATATTTATTTTCGAGTTGTTGAATGATTTTCTTTTACCTCGCTCGATATTACCATGACCGAACTAAGACTTAAAGCCAATTAAAATTATTCATGAACTTTCCCCAATGAAATAAACAGAAAATACACCTATAATGTGTAGGTATATACCTACTTATATTAAATATGCGGGTAATATACAGGATGATTGCCCAAGCATGACTACCCCTATTTTTTTTACAATAATATACAGTTATTCAAAATCTGATTTTTGGAATTTTTAAGTATACTTAAACATAATTTTTTTTAATTTTCACGTTATTTTTAGTACTATCTGAGGAGTGTCCTGTAGAGATACAAGCTTCTGTTTCAAATGAAAAACATTCTTTTTATACTGTAAATCATGTAGCAAATTATTTTTCTGAAAATTTCAACGTGTCATCAAAATAAAAATTCAAAGAGCATTTTTTGTAATTTTGTTTCCTAAGAATACTAGGTCCACATGGGGCCCGTGCCCCCCATCGTTATTATACTTTTTATGACTGAGAATAGATGTTGAGGGGCCTACTCGCGTGTCTAATAAGGGGAAATATTTAGGTAACATGCAATTTCCTCGTTGACGTTAATGGAATTTGGGTTGGTCGTAAATTATGATAAGTGTCAGTGTATACGGACCATCTACGCACGAACTGCATGTGTGCACATGACAAGTGTCAACGTCACCTCCGACCAAAAATGAAAATCATGATTTTGCTCAAAACACATTTTACAGGCAAACCCTTACGCCCCGTAGAATAATCTGCTTTAGTCTATTTTATTTTTGTAAGAAAGAGGATGGTTTTTTACAGGGCGCATTGGTCTTGAATTTTAGATTTTGTTGCTTAAACAAAAAATAATAAAAACAACAGAAGGGTAGTAATAATTGGTCATCATTAATTATGGTATATATATGATCATCTTATTATGCATATAGTTTAGAAATAGCATTTTGAAAATTCAAGTCAAAAAAATTATCAAAATGGGATCACATGTTTCAAAAAAGAAGTTTTTATCGCCACAGGCACTCCTTGAGGAGTATAAACAATATCAATAATTTGAAAATATGATATTTAATTGTATATTTTTAAAAATTCGAAAAAAAGAATAATTTGAATAAATTCATTATTAAATAGAAAAATGGGGTTGGAGCACCCCGTACATGAAATAATAATTAATAACATTATAAAGCATTTTAACGATACCGGTAAATGCCGCAAAACCGATAATAATAATAATAGTAACATACCCATACTATATAATAGACTGCAGTATTATATATCATAATATGCACGACGTAGGGTACAATAAGTATAATAATATTATAATAAGCAGGTATACGTTTTGTTCACTATTTTATCGTCATCGCGCAGTATGCAATACAGTCACGACGAAACCCTTAGCACCGTAAAATATTAATATTTGCGTGTGGGCAATGGGTGTGTTTAGGCACAACTATGATGTTGTATTTTATAAGTAAGTACCTATATACGTACACAACACACACACACACACACACACACACACACACCACACACACACACACACAACACACACACACACACACACACCACACACACACACACACACACACACACACACAAATATATAGGTACTATAATATGCGTCAATCGAGCTGGTAACTACGGAACGCCACAGCCGTCGCAATCGTTAATCTATATAATATTTATATTTTCACATACGTTTATAATAATAGACGTTTTGAAATTCCTGCATTCCTGCCAATAACCCGCGCACTCGGTGTATAACACATAACGCAAATAATATTATGCTTTGGCGTCGGCGGTTTTAAGCACATTTCTAGCCGAAATCACAATTTAGAAAATCACGTTTACAATATCATGATAGTGTAATCTGTGATATAATATTATGCACGGTTCTATTTTAATATCGTTACAATACGCGTAGGTATTATTAAAACGGCGTGTGATGGAGAATATTTTTCAAAACGTGTCATTTCGGTATGGTCGTGATTTTTTTTGTTTTTTTTTTTTATATAATATACGTAACTACATTATATACCTACCTACCTAGTAAATTACTGTCGAAATACTCACAGATAAGATATACCTGGGTATTGGTTTTTTCGTGAACTCGACCATTATAGTTGGATATACTTATATTACACCTACGCATTTCAGACAATTCGGCTGTCCGTGCGTTTCGCTCGGAAAACAATATTATATACTATAAAATATAAATTGTACAAACAGTCATTATTGATCAATTTAACTCTGTTTTTCCACGTTTACAAGTATCAGTACATAAAGCGATCCCACTAAGGTACATATTTTATTCGTATACGATACACCCCCACGCGTAATCCCGTATTTCAGTAACTATTATTATTCTTAATATTATATCTTTATTCGGTCGTTGAGATATTTTCAAACACCGGCATTATCATAATGCTCGTATAATACTCGTGTATACTCAAACGAAAATAATGATATTATTATTGTACCCATACATACATACTTCATACTTGGAGCAAGTAGGTCCTATATGCACGTCATACTCTGAGTTGTGTGTTATAATAATGTAAGCACAACCTACGTGTATATTGTATAAGCTACTCGAGTGTTTTCGTCTGAAAAGTAATGTAGATGTATGTCTAATATCGTTTACTGCTATAATACACAATACTGTCCCAAACTAAATTTATCTATAAAAATATGTAGGTGATTTACTTAGGTCCAAATGGGTTATGATTAAATAATGTGCTATGTACCATGTACGGTTACATAATAGTGCGTATTACACAACTTATTCACACATTTTTTTTTTTATTAGAACTAACAATAATATATATATATATACAATCTGTAATAAAATGTACACAATAGATGATATGAGAGGAGGGTACAAGTATACAGGACTGGACGGCATTATAGAAGGGGGGACCCCACTTCATAATATTCTATGAATTCAATTTCTATCTTTTTTTTGGTTTTTTTGTTTTTCATTTTTATTTTTTTGTGTTGTTTTATTTCATTTTATTTTTGAAGTAAAACTTCTTTCTCGAGGTGTGGGTGGAAAAAAATCGAAACGAAAAATGAAACGACACGTTTGTTTATTTATTTATTTTGCAAGTCATGCACGGCGGCAGAGGCATGCACGTTTAGTTTTTTTAATATTGAGGAGGTCCCTGACCCAATTTCGTTTAAGACGGCGTGGTGGGTTATCGGGAAGTGTAAGGGAGGAGAGGTTTGAAATTAGGTGATTTGAATGGTTGAATGTGTTTTTGTGAAACGTTTTATTAATATAGTGGGAAGTTATTGAATGAATGGTTGGGATTTTGAGGTCAGGGTGAAGGAAGATATTGCTGACGTACCAGGGGGCTTTTGTAATGAGGCGAAGGCAAATTGGCTGGAATGATTGAAATATTTTAATATTTGATGTTTTGACCGTACCTCTTAGTTGAATTCCGTAGGTCGTTAATGGGCATTGCACTTTTAGTTACCAGTTAAACATAATATGCACTATAATTATTAATTTAATCGTTGACATCACCACATGATATTGATAGGTATACGTAAAAAAGTAAACTAAGGCAGAACACAGGAACTTTGACTTGGAAAAATATTTTGAGAAAAACGAATACAGAACACAGTAAATTATTATTTAACATTGTTCAAACATTTGAATTTTTCGTATGACATTGTGGCAAAGCATAATACTTAGGTACCTAATAACTAATGAGTGATAAACCGAACGTGCTAAGTCTTAAAAACCATAAAAAAAATTAATGTTTTATTCGATTTCAATAAATTCAAATAGTTTAAACAAGTATAAAAGAAATTCTTGACCAACAGTTCTTGAATCAAATTTAGAATAACACATGGCTTATGCGTGTATGATGTATACATTACGCAAATGCAATAAAAAAGATCTGGTACAGTATGTTATACAGAGACCCCAAGACTATCTTTGCTCACCTCGTCGAAGAATATGGCGCGTGTTCCGATATTTAATTTGAGAGCAAAGATACGTCATAATTAAATGATAAAACCGGGAAAGGGCTCTGCTGTATAGTAGGTTCCAAGCGGGTACACTATCACTGTAATGGATTTGGTGTTAAGATTCGGTTTAATGATAAAAGTATGCGGTGAAATACGATTTTGATTAGAGTCTGTCATCCTATATTTTTCTAAGTATATTTTATTATACAGTATTTTAATATATAATATATTATATTTATTTTTTTATTTTTAACGTATTTATAGTGGTATTAGTAATAGCTTATTTTTATATTTTAGTTATACCATAAATTGAACTAATTTTTCCAAAAACAGATCGCATTTCATATTATTATCTAGTCATTATTATAATATTATTTCGTATGATAATACCAGTTATTATTATCACATAAGGCAATATCAACGTAGGTTCTCGTTCTGTAGAACAGTATGAGCAGGTTCGTGGCGTAAATAACTTAAAATTAATTTAAATATTTTGAACTTTTCAAATTGTGTATAGTAAAAAATAATAAACGTGAAAAGTTTAAATTCCCAATGAGGGAATTTTATATTTGTTGAGTTATAAACAAATAACTAAAACCGTTTACTCAATTATTCTTCAATAATTTAAGAAAAATAATAATTGTCCTTCTATAATAAGTGTCTACATATTAATAAGTAACTCTATCGCTTAGAATCTTAAAATGAACAGAGATGGGTTTAAAGTTTAAACCAAATTAGCTTAATTTTTTTAATTTCTTCAATATTTATCTGTTGTTTTTCGTTATACTTACATAATAATGTAAAAATGAAAATTATATCTTCATAGAAGCGTCAAGCGTATGACAATGATTAAACAACCACACTAAACTCTGATGTGTATCCAAATTGAAATATAAGTCACCTTGAACTTGGTTTTTAACTCAAAGTTTGACATAAAAAAACAAAAAAAAATAATAAAAGTAATACCAATAATTTTTTCATCCAAAGTTATTAAAAATATGAACTCATTTTTTTTTCTTCTAATTATCAAACTAGAGTATAAATTCCAAGTATTATTATTTTTAATCATTATTTTATACTTGGATCACACGAAAAAAAATAATTTATGAATTTAATTTTTTAATGATGTTGGGCTTAATTCGTCTTTTTCTTCAAGTCAGTAGGTAATTGGTTTTCTTAATACTATTTATTCTGCACTCTTCTAGCTGCATACAGTTTTCTTGAACATTTTCAAATGAATTATTGAGTATATTTAAAGAAGAATTACGAGTGCTAACTGAATGTTAAAATAACTTTTTGAGAAAAACATTTATAATTAAAAACATATTATTATGAAATCTCACTCACTCACACAAAATGTAATAATGTTTGAGTAAAATAGTAATAATATATTTATTACACGATATTTGATGCTTCAACTTGTAATTAAATTTCTTTGAGAGACATTTTTCTAATTTATTATTTTAACCAGGAAACTTCCCCGAATTTTCTGGCACTGTAAATATCCCTTTTGCCGTATATTGTTTACCGACATCAAACGGCACATTGATTACATTATAATTTATAATAACGAGAGCTTCGGTAGTAAAATGTACATCGACCACTTCATTGAGAATTTATTATAAAATGCATGGAAAACAAGCGTCGCGCAAAAATCGGTGATGAAACGGTGGCAAATAATATTAAATCCGTCATACTGTTCCGGAGAAAAAAAAACTCGTACCTATAATAGCCTATATATAGACGTACCTACCTATAGGTATTCTCGTGGTTTGCCAACAAATTATTTCTGCATCGGTTGACGGTGTATAGGTAGGTATATCGTATCCTTAACGAACATGCACCGGTTGTCTAGCAAATAATTCTCATTTGAACGCCGCAACGATCCCACATGTGCAGCCTGCCCATGGACGGGGTTGTCAGACGGCCGCAACAGGTTATATAAACAATAAGTTATAGGTACACATAATATTGTATATTATTTAAACAAAACCTGAATAAAATAACGGGTGCTGTTCTTACCGATCTCGTGATAATAGGCGTGACGACAGCACAAAGGAAACCGCGCACGGTATGATCAACATGATAGGTATATTTCTATTGTCTGGCGCTGTAGTTATAGGCATAAGAAGAAATAAATAGTAAAAAAAAGATAATTAAACTATATACGGGCTAATCCATTCAGTTTTGTAAAATGTCAAGTTTAGAGGTAAAATAATAATAATAATAAGCACGTATTAAGGAATGGGATGTGGCCTGTCGAGGCTGTCTGCTGTGTGCAGTCGTATAGGTACCTACGCAGAGCATTTCGAGTAATTTTATTTTTATGTTGACTTGATGCACACGGCAAATAAGTGAATTAAGTGTGTGTGACTTGGTTGAACGCTTACTTTGTGCACTATCTGTCGCTACCGAGCGTGAAAACTAAAAAAAAACT
Source organism: Sitobion miscanthi (assembly GCA_008086715.1). Taxonomy (NCBI): domain Eukaryota; kingdom Metazoa; phylum Arthropoda; class Insecta; order Hemiptera; family Aphididae; genus Sitobion; species Sitobion miscanthi. Next base: position 7,032,146 of record CM017804.1, read on the forward strand.
AAAAAAAAGCATTGAAATGATGACATCCGCAAGGAACCCCCGGGGAGCACGAAAAACACCGCCCAACAAAAGTATCTTACACATTTACATAAAGATATCTGCGTTATGTATATACATTTATAGTATGCTTTTTTTATCCATATACTATGTACGTTCATACTATATACATTAATATATATATATATACAGATTAGATACTTCAAAAATGTGCGAGAGTTAATAATCCGATATCAGCTCCTTTTATTTGCGCTGTACATTGAAATTGCAATTTCGTTACAGTGTACACAAATGTGCAAAGTTTCTGCCAAATCGGTACGTAAATATTTAAACTATTGAATTTAAAAGATCACTTTAAAAAAAAAAAACATAAAAAATTACTATACACTTTACTTTTTCACTAAAAGCGATCAGAATTTTATTGATTGAATTTTCTTATTATTAAATGTCTACAGTTTTTCAAACTTTTTTTATGATTATTACTGTTTTTGTTAACTTTTATCATTATAAATAAATTACGTCATAAGGGTGCAACTATAATAATAGGACGTGTAATAAAAAAAAAAATAATATTATCCAAGCGAACAATTGGCTGTCATTCCTCATTCGTTTTCACAGAATTTAATCAAAGTTAGGTAGGCAATATTTTACTTGTTATAATAATGAAGTTGAAACGTCTTACGAAGTTCGGGAATAACTCTGAGCAAATAATATTGTTGTAATTATTATTTGGTATATATTATAGTTAGTAATCAAAATATTAAAACTTATAATTAAATGTACCTAGGAAAAATTAAAAAAAAAATTAAATATAAAGGAATAAAATACAAAATATATTTAAAAAAAATATCAACCGTTACACCGTCCATAAAACGGAATTATAAACAAAAATAATTCTGAAATGTTGAGATTTAATGCATTTATATTTTTTGATGTGCATATTATAAAAAGCAATGAACGCGTATAAGATAATATACTGGCTATTTTACCACATTGACTGCCAAACCTATTTCAGTAATTAGGTCGTTGGTGCGATCGAATAAAATTTGTTTTGTAATTTTAACATAATTATAAACTGCGTTAATATAAATTATAATAAATTCAAATTTTTACAATTTATAAAACATAATGTAATATAGAGCGTATTTTTTCTTATGCTGAGTTTCATATTATACCTATGGATAAAAGAACTGAATTCCAGGGGCCCCTTGGAGCCTCAGAGACACAAATTGATGAAGGTTCAAGAACCCTTTATGACCCAGAAATTCGTATAATTGAGCAGATTGAAGGGATACAATTAATAATGACCCTCATCTTGTAAATAATAAAATTATTTTATTATTTATTAATTATCATAGTGTTTGTCACTTTTCTCCCTCTTTTTCTCAAATATTGGTGGCTCACTATTTTATATTAATTAATTTATAGTATCTATTACGATAGTCGTATTATGGTAGAGTTGTATACTCCCTATTAAGTTGTGAATAGGTATATCACAGTGGTAACTATTATTGCCTTATTTTATATTTTATAAACAATTAACAAACAATAATTATTTAATAAATTAGAAAACGTATTAAAATCTAGTTGATGATTTAAAATGTTATTTTGTTTCAGATTAAAGCCCATTGAAGTTTAATATTTATATGAGGATTGTAATATTGAAAGACTTTAGTTATAAAATTCATTTTTAGATTTTTAAGTTTTTTTTTTATTAGTCATCACAATCCCAGTCCTAACAATATACTTAATATTGTATTGAATATCTACACATTTTATGCCGTCATAAAATATATTACGGTTTATTTATACTCTGTAACGTAGCAAACTTCAACATTGTCGGAGGCAAACATTTTTATACAATACTCCCCACTCATCGCCCGCTACCTCTCTCAAAATGTGTTGTATAAAAAATAGGATTTTGCTAACAATGACAATACTGAATATGACATAGTCGAAATGGTCTAACACACAATATTATATTTCACCGATTTAGTCGAAAATTTGTCAAAAAAAATAAGTCTAATATAGAAGGAAAAACTGCAATTGTACCACCGGCACATACATTACATATAGCAGGCTATAGTTTACGCACTTTCGTACGCATTCAACTTGATGACAACTGCACGTGTTGTGGTTTCAAATATTTCTAAAACATTTTTTGCCTAGGTAATATCAAATTTATTATAGTTGTGTGTGTGTGTTAGAGAGTTACATACATACCGGCAGGTGCGTAATTTGTGGTTGAGGGAGGGGGTGCAAGATGTGTATTCACATCTATTTCTTGCAGCTATATGAAATAATATACCAAATATGTAAAAAAGAAATATATTTTTAGTAGTATTAATATTTTATATATTATTTCAAAATGTTTAATATCGTCAATAATCTATTTTTATATAATTTTAAAAATGTATATTTTTGTCCATTCAATAATATTCATAAGACCGCTGTATTCTTCTGACTATGTATACGTATGGTATGCTTTACGTAATTGCTTACCTACTAAATACTAATAATATAAAATATACCATATTCATAAAATATATATATTATAATGTTATAACGCAAAAGCTCTAACGCTCTCTCGAGTCTATTGTAATTAGTTATTATATTTGTCGATTAGGTTTTTTAACGATATACCTAGTTCTAAATTTAATATCTAGAATAATGAAGCACATAGATACTTGGGATTGGCTGTTTTGAACGACACGATCAATTTTTTTCTTATCTCGTTTTGACGCTTATGTCTTCCAATGTTTTTTGTAAAACATCTTCTTGGCCTTTCATAAATAAAATAAAATCACCAATATGACGTGTTTTAAATCTGATATTGAGTAAGCGGCTAATTTGTTCTTGTTTTATACAATTTATATACAAATTCGCTGTGGTTCGAGAACAACTGACAGAGAGAAAAATGATAACAGACCACAGTAAGTACAGTATCTAATATATTATAGATATTAATTTATTATAATGACAAATGTATAGTAAAAAGCAATTTGTACACAGAAAAATGTACTTGTCAGTTGTATGTATAAATCACATCAAAGGGACACGAATCAAAAGTGCATAATGGCTAATCATTAAATTTAATGATAATTAATCGTGATAATTCATAATTTCCCATCAATATTTCTAGTCTGGAAATTGCAGTTCTAGTCATTTACATTTCACATCACTAACAATCTGCATTCTACATACTACTACTGCTAACTGTATAATCGTGTATATTTTTCTCGTGTGGCCTGGTAATGATTTTAAAATAGCCCGCAAACATTTAGGCACTATCGAGTAAGACGTAAGTTGTAAAATCTAAAAAGACACACCTGCCATACAGCTGAGTATTCCGTTCTAGCTATTCATTATATTTTCAATTTCAGCATAATATTTTTAATAGGTTCTGTATGTATAAAAACTTACCATTTTTAGGTTACATTTTTAAATTATTAAATTTTAGGAGTGCCTCAAAAATTGTGTTTTTTTTCCAAAATTACATCGCCACCACTGGGTGTAGTACAGTTATGAAACTGCAGTTAATATGCGGTGAACTTTACGGTACTCTGACGTGATGAATGTAGTAAACGAGGTGTCAGTAGTACCGAGAACGACTCAAAAGCTCTGAAACTCGACACTGATTTCTGCGAAACAAATTTACATTCACACCAATGCGCGATAGTTAAATACACGCCGAGCAGGTACGGTCGTGACGGACGCGAAAGGTGTACAGCATAACATTATTATGACGTACCTATGTGTGAGTATAATAATATAATATTATAATATTATGTGTGGGATCCTCTTCCGACCCGCCCCTCCCGATCGTTTGAGGAAGAATATTAAATTTTCATTGAAACACGAGTGATAGCTCTGCACATTTCTGCGAGATACGCATTATTGTAAACAAATAACGCACGCGATGACGGCTATTTTTAATAAATAAATATAAAACGATAATTGGTTTATAGCCCGCGGAGGAGTACTGTATCGTATATTGCTATACCCTAATTATTACACACCGACGGCGTTACACTTGTACGAGCGTATATGCTATATTGCTCCACTAATGTGCACACGTAATATTATGTATGTATTTATGTAAAAGCAGACGGGATTTGTAGGAAATTGTGTGCAACTTACGACGAGTTTACGTTATAATATACGTCTCGCCTTGGCGCGAGATTATTGTTGTTTTCAGTTTTGTGTATACATTTGAAACACCATAAATCACATCGTCGCATTCGAAAACACTGTTCAACGGTGTGGAGCTATATTATGGTTTTCCGCCATCGGCTTCGGGTCGACTCCAATAGAATACAAACGTCTCGGTTTTAGTTACGGTATAATGACTTTTAAAAATATAATATATTTTCGTACCCGTTTTCTAAAACTCAAAATGTCGGTTTTCATTTTTACCAGCTCTGAAATAATTAATCACATATGATTTAACAAAAATAAATCAAATCGGTCATAACGATTTGTTAATTAAAAAATGTGGAACAATTATTTAAGTAGGTACCTACGTTTAATTTTGTATTCAAACTTCAAAGTTAAAACCTATAATGTTGTATAAACAGATAATAAATATCTAAATGTTAAATTTGTATTGAAGTAAATATTATAAGAAATACTGTTACTAACTACTAATTTCTGTACGATTTATATTTGTGAAAATGGATAAATACCTTAACAATCATACACAAAATTGAAAATTACAACATCGATTTACAGATCCTAGTATAGTAGTACCTATCTACTAGTCAGAGTAAATAGTTGTTAAAAGATTTAAGTACAAGTTGGTTAACTCTAAATTTAGGTTTATAGTCACCCAACAAATCTTATTTAAATAATTATGTTTGAAAAAAGTATTTTACATCAAACAAAATTAATAATTGATAAAAAATGTGTAATAGTTATTTAGATTATTATTTTTTCAACAACGACAAAAAACTAAAATAAATGTATTTTTAAGTTGTTGATTTGTTATTTTTTCATCTGTGTTTCTTGTCAGTTTTTCGCAATTTTTCATAAAAAAAAGTTTCTTGATTATACTAAAAAACATTTTAACGAACACTATATAATAAAATTCCAACGTCTAAATTCAGAGTTTCATCAGCGTAAACAAAACATACATTTATTGCATCACTATTGCTTATTAGTTGTATAAAACAATTAGGTCGACAGAAAATTGTTGGGTTTTAGATACCTACCTACAATAATATAAACATTAAACAATATAATACATACCTACGCGGCTACGCATAGTGTCATAGTGGAAATAACGTCAGTAACGTATACGACAATTATTGACAGATGAGGGATGGGGGAGGGGCTTGGTGGATTTAGCCCCCTCAACATTATTTTAAACCCCGCAAAATAAAAGTGTAAGCAATATTTTCTTTTATAATGTTTTAGTAAATGCGGTAATTTTGATTGAAAAAGTTCTTCGTTTTCCAAGAAGAGCTGCGCTTTAAATAGCAAACCGACTGTCAATATTTTTGAAAATAATGTATAAAATCCGAAGAAATTGCTTCAGCTATATATAGTCGGGTTGAATTCAATAAAATCAATAAATCGTTGTAGGTATACGGGAAACAATAAAGTTCTGAGTGAAGGAGATTGACAATTTGAATTGAAAACGCTTATCAAAAAAATGCATGGCTTTTCAGTTTTCTATATTTTATTTATTTATTATGAAGTATACGGGCCAAGCCCTTTGTACAAACTATAGTGAAGTCACAAGACATACTAGACTTACAATACAACATTTTTGAACATTTAATGCAAAACGTGAAAGCAATTAAAAATTAAAGGTTCAGGGGTCCGTATTGCCATGAGACATCAAACCTCTTATGGATTCATTAGTTGATGGTACTGAATATTATTAGTAACGTAGAGAAGTTAAAGAACTTTAAAGTTATTTAAGGAAAGTAACGTCGGAAAATCAACATCAACTGTTAGTAGACATTTTAAACATTTTGTCTTGAAATAGTGACTGTGGTCCGCTAATGAAATACTAATCCTATATGATTGACAATAGGATAATAATCGTGTGCAGGACAAGCATTATCCAGAAAGCAGCTTGCTAATCTCAAAAACCTTCGCTGAACCCTTTTAAGCTGACAAGCGTTATCAGCAACGCGTGGGTCCAAATACGATAATACAATAGAGAACGTTAAATGAAAAACCCTAATTTTGAAATATGAAGTAGGTATTTAAATTAAAAATGATGTGGATTTTTAAATACAAAACAATTTGTGAACTTTCGAGATTTTTAATAGAAAGTACCTATAAACTCCCTGTAGTATTAAACAAAAAAAAAGGTTGACAAGTGGATACCGCTCATCTGTACAGTATAGTTGTAACTTTTCAAGTATGTCACTGTAATGGATTTGTTATATTTGAATTTAATGATAAATCATCGCATACGAAAAGCAACTCTGAGTGGAGGCGTTGCGTTGTCCTCCTATAATCATTGAATAAAATATAATCAAAATTAATAATTTAAAAAAAAATGAATAAAAATCGAAAGTATATTTAAATATATAAATATAAATAAATTATATATATTTAAACTTTTTTTTTTGTTATAAGTAGTTTGTTAAAGAATAATTTGGTAGGGAATATTCTATCGAAATGTTTAATCTTAGCTATGTAAAAAAACTTTTATGAATTTCTAATTGGGAAATAAATCGCAAATTTTTGGGATTTCGATGAATTTTGTCAAAATTTAAACTTTAAATGCATATAAAAATGATTGTGACTTTTTGTATTTAATATTTCTAAACTGCTATTGAAATAACTTATGACGAAACTTGCATTCAATTGTCAAGCTTTTTTACTAAGGAAAAAAGTTTTTATTGACAATAATTTAAAAAAATATACAACATTTGAAAAGTATCTCAAGGCTATAAAAGATATATAAATATCTCAAAAGGACCATAATATATGGAAAAAACTAATATAAAATATATTTTGAGAACATTTCATGCGTCTAGGGTTATTACTTTTTTTTTTGAGATATACTAATAAAATAAAATCGATTTTTTCAAAAATTGGTTTTTCAACGCTTTCGATAGCTACTAAGAATTTTAAATGTTAATCTGCTGTTAATCCAACTCGATATACTTTTCTATCACAGAAGATGCTGATGTCAAAAATTTGAGCATTTTTTATACAATAAATATTGAAGACAGGGAGAAAAAAAACAGATCCAGGCACGTCCGATTTTGGGTTCCTGTACTAAATGTTTTTTCTGGCCCTATACAAAACTTACAATAAAATACAACCCATTACAATCGATACGTTTGTCAAGTACACGATACTTATATTATAACTAGCTGATCCCGTGCACTTCGTTGCCCGTTAAATGTATCAACTCTGTATGACTCAAACTCGTCGTTATTTAATATTCGGTGTATGGTGTTCAAAATTATCTTAACTTTTCCGTTGCCAGCAAAAAAAATTCTGATTCGCAGCAGTACATTATATCAGGTAGGCAATCTACCTGTGGTAGATCGCGGACCCCGCCGTGCTGTTAGTACGTAAGTGTACGATTTAACCCTTTATAAATTAACTTATCTTCTTCCCAGAGGTCTAATCTACCCAAGAACATTAATTTATTATATATCTAACTATATAAATACAGAGATATAACTATACAGACTAAACTCTGGAACTACTTATCAGATCTTCTTGTATATTATATTATATGTATGTATATTGACAAAAAATAATAATACAAATCAACAAACATGACCGATTAACCAATAGCAACCTAAAATTTTCTTTCATAAAACCTTCTTCGTGAAATACTCTTCGTTTAAAAAAAAAAATCAAAAAGATCTGATAAGTAGTTCCAGAGTTTAGCCTGTACAGAGATTTTTCACGTTTTTATAGTTTGATATATATTATAATTTATATTTAAAAAGTAGAGCAAATAGTTTTTTTTTATTATTATTATCATTAAAAACCCATGGCAACCATTTTAAAACAAAATTGTCATCTGAAATCTCAAAATTCCCGTCTTAGCACCTCCCGGGATTAATCCTTTCCCTTTTAAAATTAGTCTATCTTTTAAGTTCGGCCAAATTACACATATAGTAAAAATTTCATCAAAATCGGTTAAGTGGTTTAGGAGTCCATTGAGGACAAACATTGTGACACGAGATTTATATATATTAAGATATATATTTATATCACAAAATATTCTTTAATATAAAATAAGTATTGCTATCAAAAATTCAAAAATTACAATTTAACTTCAATGTGGCCCTAAAATAGATAGGTTCATTAAAATACTCCAAGTTCAGCAGCCCCCCCACTAGTGGGGTCCCTGCACACATTGTTGTAAATACAATACATTCATCGCTACGCTCAGAATCGAAATAGCTAAATAATTTTGTAACATAAGGACAATATTCGTTCAAGAAAAGATAGAAATTTTTTTTTTCAATTTATTTTACTAGCCCCTCTCTCCCCCTAATAATATCACCCGATTTTCGTCTACGACGATCACGTATTGTTTTGCACCGAACACTATTACAGAGTAATGCACTATACTTGAAACCGTTTTTGTTATTACAGTGATTATTACATCTGCGGCGACTGATTCGGATAACCATGCGATCTAAACCGTCTTGGAAAAAAAAGGTTTTCTGCTAATATATATTATGAGTAATACAGGGTGGCCACTGTGTTTCCTCGTGGTCCCATGTGGTTAACACGGGAAAACACGGTGGTCCACCCTGTACAGCAGTTAGGATCGTTTTAAGATTTACAACATGTTGTGGCTCGCGGAACGAAAATAATAATAAAATACCTAGTCGTGTTGCTACATTATTATATGGTCGTTTGCCGGCAAACCCAAGTCGACCGGTTATCGAAATTTTTATTATTTTATTTTTTTTAACGCTCGAATGTACGACGAAAATATTTTAAACAAAACACTTTAGCCACCGAATCCCGTACAACGCATAACAACAACACGCATAATATACATATACATCCCTCGTCCTACCACGCGAGGTACCTCTATATATTTGCCTAAATATAATATTATGAGTTAATAAAGTTGGTATATAATGCGAATATGCGGTACGCGTGTATCATAATTTATTCTTATTCTACGTGCTCTTTTCGGTTTTTCGGCAAATATGAATTCCAATTGTGTGTGCGCAGAATAACGTCAGCGTCACAGCATGTTATGATGTTGCAGTATAATACGAGTATAATATTATACATTGGTTATAACCGGGGCTGTGATTTCAAAGCACTTAAATACCATGAAATATGCATGCACTAATGCACTCGAACGTAGGGAAACGTGCACTCAAAATGTGCACCGTCAATTCCAAAATAAAACTTTGAGTTCTCGGTGTGTAATTAGGTATTATGCAAAACAAATTTACAACTATATTATGTATATGGAACATAAGGTAGAAAAAAGGTGTGTTATGTAAAAAAATTAAGTTAATGAGCTACATTAAACGAAACATTTTATCGATGGGTCTCACGAAAAAAACTTGTTTCATTAAGCCATAATATTTAATATTATTATAATAATATATTATATTGGTGTACAACGCCCTATCCATAATTGCTCCCTCCCGAAGTACGAAAAAAAATGTATTTATTTATGCTATGTAATGATGTCTAAGATATGCAAAGCAATACAAATGTAAATTACGTAGGTATAGGTATTTAGAAATTTTAATATCTTGAATAAAATTAGTGTCTCGCTAATTTAGAATTAAGAATGAAATTCGGTCAACGATGTGCATAATATTGAAATTCATATCTTTGAGTGTCTTAGGTATATTTCAATAGTAAAAAAAATACACGTTATCGTCATTGTCATTCCATATGGCATATATTATTATTATGTAAACAAATATAACATATAGTTGCATGATTTGGGCTAAATCATGGGGGACGACCCGAAGATGGATTAATACTTTTTCAAAAAGAACACAAAATGTACAAAATTGTTTATAAAATATAATATTTTTTACGCTTTATTCAGATCAAACACAATCACAAAATAATATTTTAATAAGTAAAAATAGTGCCATCGTAATAGTTTTAGAGTAACACACTATATAATATGATAAGTAAATTTTAATTTATTTTGATACTATTAAAACCAGTTTATTCATATATATAACACTATCCGCATCTCCTACATATTTTTGGTGATTAATCAGAGAAAATCGATAAATTAAATTAATATTAAATTTCTTGGAGTTTAATGTTTGGATTTTACTAGGGATTTGGTAGTTATAATGGTTCAATATTGTAACGAAAACAATTTAAATTAAAAATAGTGAAAATGCTATAGGTCCCACAAAGGAAAATATGTCTGTCCACACCACTACACCAGGCACTGAAAATAAAATAAAATAATATAATAACGATGATACAAAATACGTTAGAGTGTAGATAACCAAGCCCGGGTATGGTATTATTATTATTATTATCATGTGTGTCATTATACGTTCAGAGTGTTATCATCGTCCGGACGATGATAAAACAAAACTGGAATCTGTCAAGTGTGTATGTCATCTGCTGATGATAGTATTATGTAATTCAAGATTGGATAGTATATAATATTCAGTGATATTATAGTTAGGTATTGCTCATAAATTATGACTAGGGCTGCGATTGTCTTAAAACGTTGCAGCCATTAGTAAAAAATGTGTTTTAGCTTTTTATTTTTATTTAATATTGTTTCAAAACATTCAACTTTTTAGGGAATTTTGCAAGTTTTCATTATTATTTTTTATATTTAATATTTAAAGTAAACTCAAATAATTGTGCGAAATAACATATTATTGTTTTAATAAAAAAACAGCATGTTGGTAGAAGTATGTACCTACATTCATAGTGGTCTGCGTAGAGTCGAACAAATTAAAACTAATTACCTACTAAAAATATAGGTACAAAGTTCTAATTTTTTTAACAGTTTATAGATATTTTTCTGTTGACCACATTTCATGATATTTTGTAATTAGGTACTAATAAATAATCATAATATACATATCATACATTGTTGTGTCGTCCTGGTTGTTGCTTATTAATTCGTTAATAGTATTTTTTAAATAATTTTCTATAATTTATTAATACCTATATTTCCACTCAATTCATCAAAATTATTTAAAACATTTCTTTTTTTGTTATATTTTTTTTTTATTATTATTTAATAGTTTTAGATCTGTGCCTGAAATATGCAGACATTTAGCTTTATCCAATAGTATTGCCTAATTTGTGCTTTTGGCAGAGAGAAATCTGAAAAATTCATGAATAACATTTTTATGATCCCTCCACAATTTTTCTGCGATTATATGAAATCAGACATTTCACGGATTTGGCGTAAAATATATATTATTTCATTATGTAGGTATTAGGTACCTATATAGGCTATATTACAATATCGTGGGTTTATGACCCATTTTAGGTGTCAGTGTACGCCATTTTAAGCTTCAATTGAACTTGAGGCTTAACATCAATAATTGTCTGCTGAATTAAATGATAACTTTATGGTTAAAGTATCATCTCAAGATATATCTTACATAATTTAGTAAAAATATACAATCATGAGTATGGTTATGCCCAACACCGTTTGGCATGGGTGGTATTCCTATTTCGAATGACGTGGCCCTATTTACAAGAGTGTGAGAATAAAAGTTCCAAACACGTACAATATTTCTAGTCAGAGTCTACCAACATGGATGAGTTACTTAACTTACGGCCGCTTGTTCTGAATCGTACTCGGGATGGCGTTTACTAATCGCGCTGGAGATGGGGGGATTAACAGGTGGTGGTCGGTAAAAGGACCGAATTAAATCTGCCGTGGACCGCGCAAAACCAGCTGGTATTCCATTGTCAGCGGTCGTAACTTAGTGGATGTCGTTGTTTTCTACGGTATCGAGATTGTTCAATGTTTTTTGGCCCTGATAAGGATCGTTTTATGTGAAACCCATGTTATACAACTTGTATGTCATCGATTTCATGACTTTTATGCACACAATATTTGAAAAGACTAAGGCCCGTTTTACAATCATAGTTTAAACCTCGGTTACGCCAAACCCACTGATTTTACCAGCCGAATTCGGTGGTTTAACCTTAGTTTAACGATTGTAAAACGGGCCCTAAATTTGACTGAAAAATTATATTATAAGTGCAAATGTGAAATAGCCGTAAGAGATAAATGATACAAATGCAAAAAAAAGCAATCGTCAGTATTTATCTTCATGTTATGAATATAGAAATCTAAACCCATGTGTCATTCTCGGGTCGTCATCACGCCGTTATTTTAATTCTAAAGTGTTAGATATTTTTTAAAAATTTGATTATTATAGCCTGTAGGATGTAGGTATAGGACGACTAGCGCATAGGTACATATCGTTCTTAGTCACTGCATTAGCCACACAAATTCACACTAACGGCAAACTAATATTTGAATAACACAATTTATAGTGTCATGGATTAGGGGACTGGATAAATGTGCGAAATAATAATAAAAAAAAAAAACTTTTTTCACTGTTATTACGAGTGGTGCAAGAATGTCGTTCTCAGTCGCACAAATCGACGACACAGTCCAGGCCCTATAGCGATTACAATGTTATAGTGTGCACGATTGCACGATTATATTATTATATTGTATATTATTACTAGGTACTATCGTCTAATAGTGTCTAACCACCAAAAAACAGTTTGACGTTTTGAAATGTGCAGACTGACACTAATTGTTTCAGAGAATATTTTTTATTTTTATGTACAAAAAAAAAATTATGAGTATATAATGTGAATTAATTTATACATTAACTTGTACACAGTGATGTACTTGTTAGTTGTTACTGTACGTAAATACAATTCTTTAAAAAAAAATCATGAAATTGTTTATTAATTTTATTCTCATAATCGCATATTCATGTCAATTTTATTCAATATTACGCTATTAACATACTAAATCAATTAGGTAGATCATTATTTATAGGTAATAATACAAAGTAAAGATGTAGGGAAACATTTCCTGTTAGCATAACTTATGTTTTAAATAAAATTTTTTTTTTCTACGTGGTCACATATTTATATATTTTCTATAGTATACTGTCAATAACCCTCAAAATCAATGTAGAAACGTTAAAAGAGAATTAAAAAAAAGAAAAAAACGAATCATCGAGATAATGAAAAACAAAATGGTGTACACTTGAGAGAAATTTAATTTTTGTCGCGAGAGTGCGAGACGTCAATAAAATCGCTGTGGCTGCAAATTTTGAGTTACCGAGACGCAGGCTGTTATTAAATACAATCGATTTCCAAAAACAGTGGGGATTAACGAGAAAACACGTGTCATGAGTTTAAAAAAATTACTTTGTACCAGCATATGTTATCATTTTTAAAAAATAATTTTTTTTTGTATACAATCCTGCACCGAGTAATTTAATATTGTCCGCGCTCACAGTGTGTGTTAGACACGTTAGTCGTCGTGATTTATGCAGTCTAAAACTTACACCAAGCTCAGCACTTGATAAGAATAACGTTCGTGTATGAACATTTTTAATCACTGTTTATGTAAAATATTACTTATTAGTTATTATAGTTATACATTTATGAAACATGGTGATTACATTAAATTATACTTAAAAGTATTAATATCTTGTTTGAAAAATAATACAGTATGCTGTCATCCAAAAATTTACAAAAAAACTAAAGACATAGAAATACAAATGTTTGGTTTTTAAATTAGCCCAAACTATGTAAAAAATTAATTTCTAAAAACGTTAATATTTTTTCAGGTAAAGAGTTCAGGTTGCTTCTAGAAAATAATCTCCCTGTATAGGTATATAAATATTTTTATCGCGAACGCGTCCTGTGAGTCCAAATTCGATCATAGCGTATTGCGTAGGTCTATATATTATGTAAATAATAAATGCCAATGCGATTTATAGGATTTTCGTGTCTTATTCCAGATACGTCATATTATATTACGACCATTCGTAGGTACCTAATACTACCTATATAAGTAACGGGTGAGTACCTACAATATGATTATAGTCCGGTTCACGATCTCATAAAGCAAATTCTGTACTTATTTTGGTGCGTATTTTTGCATGTTTTGACGTGTAGTATATTCTATACACGTTCAAAAAAAAAAAAAAAAGAGCGATGTAAGTAGGTATATTATAATCTAACTACGCAATATTGTTTTGGTTTTTGTTCTACGCCATTTCCATCCATAAAAAACATAAAAAAAAAAAAAATTTCATCAACAATACTTTTACATATAATTATTATATATTTAGCATTTCATATTTATAACATTATTCAAGTGATTACGAAATAAACTATTGAAGTTTTCATTAAATTATTTGTTATACTGCGAAATACAATCAAAAAATGTTTTAAAAGTTTTAACGTAAAATTATAAAGATGTATTATATGTATAATATAATAAAACGAGAACGATTATTTATTTTTTTTTGTCTACGCATATTTCAAATCTTATTTGTGCGCATTTTTTTTTAATTTTAGCTCTCAAATTCAATGCTCCGGTCATAGTTTTCTATTCTTAACAATACACATCCATTATCTCGTTGAATATAAACTTTTTTGAATTTATTTGTTTTTTTATATAACTTGTTGAAACACCGAGTTTCACTGAAGTACTATATTTTAAAAATAAAAGCCAGGATTCAACATTTTTTAAGTTTTTACTCTTTTAAACGACTATGTACATTTTTAATTTCGTATTACAAAGCAAAACATTTTTCTGAGAATTTTGATACAAAAAATCGAATTTCGGTTAATTTTGGTGAAATAGTTTTAAGTATTTTAAGTATATGCAGGATGATCCTGCACACATTCACTCCAGATTGGCACAAGTGTAAGGGCATTGCCGTTGGTAGCAGGGGAAACACTTTCCTCCCCCCCCCTCGCAGACTGTTCCTAATAAATATACGTTCAACAACATTTTAAATTGAAGAAGGAATGGACGCTATTTTTCGTCCCAGTGCGTCTCTCTCAAGCATAAAACATCACATTGGCTCTCCACACATAAGGAATCAATAAATAGTAACTCGCCTTTACATACTGAGAAATTCTCGATGTGTTGCATTAGCATTGTAAATGCCAACGCATTAACAGAGGTTTGTCGAGAAAAGGACCGTTTTTGGGAGCTATATTTATTGGCATTTTAGCACTGGTTTTGGCAGAATTAGTTAGCCGTGAGACCACAGCATTAACAGGGGCACCACGTGAAGGTTTCTGCCTAGCCCCCGGAATGTACGCTAAGACATGTTTTACAAATTGGTTGGACTCTCCCCCCTCCCCTCTGATGAAATTTCTAGCTACGCCTTTGCGACAAATGTACACCGGAAAATGTTGGTTCACCAGTCCATTGACCTAAAATTCAAATCTTGTAAGTTTTGTACCAAATAACGTTGTTAGGTATTTGTAATAATTTCATAATTTCGTGTAAAAATAATATTTTCAAAAACATTCATACTTTTCGAGATGATGCGAATATACGATTATATTTTATACTTTTAGAAGAATCACGCCGTGTATAATATTACTGTAGACGTTGCCCAATACATTATGCCTATATGCGCGGCGCACTCGTTTTTTTCTCCGTCAATCACTGCAACTCGGTACAACATACGTATGTATAACATATTATTATATTATTATTATTATTATTATTATTATCATGCCGAGATGCTGTGCGCAAACTTATTATAAAAACGAGTCACTAATTTATCTCGACTGTCGAGGCTAGGCGAGTTACTTCTTTTTTTAACTAGCTTGAATTAAAAACTCAATTTTGTTAACAGTTTCTTTTTTAATTTTAATTTATATTTATATTTCAGTAGCTGAAGTTGTGTTATTTTTTTAATAAGAAAATTGTCAATCGATTTGTTCAACTAGGTAGTAATATAATATATATATATATATATTATGTAAATTATTATATGAAATGTATAAATTAATTTAGAAGCCATTAGTAATTGTTAAAATACGTAATATTATAGTGCTTGTTAATAGTTAATACGGCTTATTGTTAAGGGAACGGCAGTTGGTCGTGTTTTTTAGTGTGTGAGAGTCTAAGTATGAATGTATAGTTTATTTTTGTAAGCGCAGACAAAATATTAATGAATAATATTAATATGATCACTATTTTCAAACCACTCAAACGTACATAACGATATCGTCTGACAATACTGTAAGACAGATTTTAATTTTGAAAATGTATTTTTTGTTATTAACAATAAGTTAACTGCATTTAATCAAATAGATTATTAATATTCCACAAACTGTTAAATATGTTGTAGTACAACAGTTCAAATATGAAAACACCATTTTTTTTGTTCATTAATTTTCAGTCGAATAAACAAACATTAAAAGTGATTTTAATTAATACATAGAAAACTTGTTAATGAATTAAAATCCATTTCCATAATTAAAATACACGCAGCTAATCAGTCCTACAGTTTTGCCACGGCGATCATAGGTCTAAATAGCACTGCTTTGTATAGCGACCGCCGTCCTCTTATACATACTAATTTAGTTTTAATAATAATGTGTTTATTTAAGTTTTGATTTGCAATGTACCTAACTTTTTGTCTAATTATTTTTCCTCTCGCATTGGAGAGCCGTTCAATATAGGCGCAATATATTATATTAGCAGTATTTGTGTTTACTATTTGATATATATTAGTCACATATGTATATTATGATATTTTATAAGATTATTATTAAGGTTACATTACTTTAAATTGGATTGGCTGATATTATTAACTTGGAATAGTCTTCAATAATAATATATCAATATATTTATCATTCTAGGTTATATGATATTAACTCGTATTTGCAAAATGTTTTTCATTTGTATAATTGTATGTTTTAGAGATAGGTACCAACTACCCAGTAATAGGTATACATTTTAATGTGAATAAAAAAATTATTCCAATCTAGCGAGAATAACCTGCATACGAATAAATCTATGGTCATAATCTGTGTATGCCCAAAAATGTATAGTTTTCCCGTTTCTCTCAAATTAAATAACCACAGCAGATATTTGTTTCCAGCGTCATGTTATTATGTCTGACAGTGCTGTTTTTTTACGGTACACAAAATCCTGCCATATTGGACGATTTTTAAAAACCAGTGATTTCGTTGTACTATTTCCGAAAATTTTAAAACTCGGTTAAAATATAAAATACAGCACGGTATTAAGTTACTGCACAGTGTTAGGTTCAAAATAAACTTCGGAAGTTTCAATCAATCAAAAAAGCTATATTTATTTTGGTGATGGAACTTTTAGAAGTTTTTCTAATCAGTTTTTTTCAAATACAGTATTCTTTATTTTTACATTTGAAGTGATTCTAAAAGCACACTTAAATAGTGTGGCAATAATTTTACAGTCCAAAATGGGAACACTTTCTAAAATCGTATAAGATTAACCCCTACCCATTGGATAAAATTATAATTTTCTCTTTGGAACTGCCATGCCCAACTTAATAGAACACCAGGGTAGGGTTCAAGTCAAAAGTAAAACTAAAATTAAAACCGTGGTATTTGGTAAGTTTTTAAATGGTAGTTCAAAAGTTTAATTAAAATCATCAGAAACAAGAACCGTTGGAAGTAGAGCGTAACCATTAGTATCCATCATAAACCATTTGTTAAGTAATATTTAATTAAAATATTACAATTTATTATAACCATAGATAGTAAAATAGAGTACAAGAATAGTAAGGATAAAAAAAATTATTATAATTATTACAATTAAATTAAACAAGTTTAATATAAACAAATCTATATGTAGGTATTATATTATGTGCATAATAGTCATGATTTGGTCCGATTTTAAGTTATTCCGACCGTTTTTGTAAAGATTTCACAGGCATTACGGAAATTATATAATAACAATATATCAATACTATCCATTATAAATAATAATACTACTAAAATTATTATTAGGTTATGACACCTAATACATTTTATGCATTACAAATTTAATAAAATCGCATCAAAAGTAAAAAAAATAAAAAATGTTTAAGAACTTATTATTTAACTTGTAATTGGGAGCTTAGTATTGTTATCTCGTTTGATGTAAAATATAATTGGTGGAAATGGGAAATGTGTATTGCTGGAACGGGGATTATGCTCTTGGCGGAAAATTATATCACCCGAGTTTATGTCACGTTAAAAATAATTGCAAAAAGTATATCGCAAATAAAACTATTTCTCTGTTACTATGGTTAAAGTGTTAAACTATTTCAATGTCGTTTTCGGTTAATTGGTAGTGAATTCAGTCAATATTTATTTTTTTTTTTAATATTGTTATAATAATAATCATAAAATCATATTATAACAATAAAATGTATACATACGTTCAATATTATAATGAATTCATGGATAGTTATGAATTACCTTTTAGAAATGTGGTAAACTATTCATATAATTATTTAACAATACGAGCAAAAAAAAAAAAAAAAAATCGTATTACTGTTGGTACGAGTAGGTATAGATATAAGAATTGAGTAACGCGCGTGGCTTATTGCGATCAAATGACGTTGATCTGATAAAGCAGTTTTATACTATAAGAACATAATTTTAAATACGGTGGTCAAAATTTGCAATAAAAAAAATTAATAATAATCTGCACGCACGCGTAAAATTTAATACGATAGTAATAATTATTACCTTTTCAGCTATAACCCGGAGGCATTGTCATCGCCATCGTCGACACTCATCACTGCATTTCCGAAACTGGTATGCATAATATATATATATATATATAATCCGACGAGGGATTGAGATTTGTGAATTGAACGCGTCGTATATTTTTTTCCGTTATTTCCATCTCCGCTGTTAAACTACTATTGAGAAACGGATTGCTATTGGGCGTGTGTGTAGCGAATCCGTTCCAACGATATATTTTCGTGTCGTAAGTGCACTCTGCACACTGCACAACTGCACTATGCACACTGCGCGCACACACCATGTGTGTTGTAGGCATACATAATTATATATATATAAAAGTATGTAAATAATTGTATATTATTGTGTCTGGACCAAGTCATAAATACGTATTATATTATATTACGATATAATGAAAACAAAAGAATATCGTGATTTTTTCCTATAGTGTTGAAAATTATTGTGTTATGTGGAAGTGAATGTTATTATAACTTATATGGGTGCAGAAATCGCCCGTTATAATAATATTGTATAGGTATATAATATTGGATATTTCGCGTATTATATCTTGCCTGCTCTCATGTGGTGCGAACAGGTCTCAACCGTGCCCAGTCGCGTGCTAAAATTATCGTACGGCGGTCTGCAGTCGGTATTGTAAAAAGGCCGAAAATATCATCTTCTGCGCCACCGCAATAATAATTGTTCTCGCTTTCCATCGCTCGACCGTCCATTTCAAATCTTGCAAGTCCAACTCTAGGTGTATACGATTACGTCGTGTTCGACCAGTCGTACAATAAGATGCGTTTACTTTTGTAACGCTTTTGTGAATCAAAACAATAACAGTTTTTACCTAGGTTTTTGGTACTTATCTATGTGACTAAATATAACGTAACGAGTGCATGTGTCATAACAACATTAAGTATAGGTGGGTACTTTGTGAAAAAATGGTTAGCAATATAACTGTACAATTTTTAATTAAAAAGCAATCCATTCAGTATATTATTAACGCTAGTATATTGTAATAAAACTCTAGTCAATATATTATTATAATTATAATAATCATCGCTATTTACTTTTGAAATTGAATACATTAACGCGGTAACCATACTACCTAAGTTGTAAATGAAAGTACTCTCAATAATTATTAATTATAAATGTGTGTAAGCAAAAATGTTACACGTACAAAATAATTGGCATCGCAGTAATTAAGTGAATGTTTTTTTTATTTAAATCGATCAAAGTACCATTCTAAGATAATTGATTATAATTAAAAAATAATACAATTTTAAATAGGGATTCGTCTTGAGACGTACATTTTCAATCACTCGCTTTTTACTCGGCTGAAGTTCACTCGCGCCACTTATTATTGTTTTGCAATCTACAGCCACAGTATGATCAAAAAGTATACTATTTTTTTATCCTTATCCAACTTGAAGTTGATAAAATGCAATATCATTATTATATTATTTAGTCGCTATACTATACGCAAATTATTACCCTGTATAGCATTTCTTTATCTTTTTTTTCGACCGAAAAGGTCGGTGACGCCCAATATAATAAATGTTTATGACCCGGGGTTCAGCAACTCATAACGCATATATACCTACGCCGTCCCTATCAACACTTGAACTCTTTATGCTGGAAAAAAAATTACTATTTCAATCATAGCGTGATACCGCGTAATAACAAAATTATTATTATCTGCGGGCCATAGAACATTTTTTCTGGTTCCCATTGCCGTATGCGAATAATAATTTAATAATGATATTACATGGTATTATTATAACTGCACACGGCGGCAACAAGTCCGTTTTTACTATTCTCTCGGCGTGCGTACAAGTGTGTGAGCATAATATAGCAATATACGATATATAAATAATATAGAATGACTCGGCAACAGGCGTGTGCATACTAGATACGGGTGTAGTACGCGTTGAAAACTAGCGGTTTTCGTCTGGGGTGAAATTTCTTAAATCGCATGTCGTTCGGCCGATATTTATGTGATATCGTGTACAATGTACTTCCTAATAATAATACCTATATGTTTAGTACACCTTTTGGGTGAGTTTAAAATGTGTATATAATCGTTGGGCTGATAATATATAATATTATATGGATATACTCACCCATTTCGGCCGTTACCTTCTCATTTTTAGACGCTGTTTTATGGCTCTCGGTATAATAGGCTCCAACTAGTGTGGTTAAAAATGTTTCTTGAACACAATTGTTGATTATTAGTGTTGATATTATTATAAAAAAAATTGTGCTGTCAATTATTTAAATATTATTTATTTTGATAAAAACAACAAAAAAAAAGTCTAAAACAAAAAGACTGCGTTTTAAACGTTTTTTAAAGATGGTTTTTTTTTTACATGATTAATGAAGCCCTATAAATAATACTAGTCAATTATTATAGATAGGTTATAAGTAGTCCCTCATCACTTATCACTCATCAGTCATCATGTCATTGTATTATTATCATTATTCTTATAAAATATATATATATATATTAGGTCTTCTAACGGGACACCTTTTTTTTAAAACTTATTATTTGTATTCATAATTAAGTAGTTTTTGACGCTAAGAACAATCAAAATATGGGGGGTGGGGGCGGGAAATTTAATTTGACTTTTCGGTAGATATTTTTTTTTTTTTTTGATAAAGGTATACATACTTATGAGTTATGAGAAATCTTGTATTAAATTTTCAAATCTTAGATTTAAAAACAAACATTTTTATGAATTTCAAATTTAAATAATTTGCACATTTTCGTGATGTTCACGTATATTGTCAAAATTTGAACTTAAATACTCAAAAAAAATAACTGTGACTATGTATATTTAATATTTTTCAACTACCATTGTAACAATACATTAGCAGTCTTATATTAAATTTCCAAGCGATTTGACTCAACGAATAAAATTGTATTGACATTTATAGAAAAAGTGCCTAAAAATTTGGAAACTGAAAATGTCCGTAAACAGCTCAAAACAAGTCAAAATATTTTGAAAATTGTTTGGTGTATAGGAAATGCTAATATAAATGTTCAGTGAAAATTTCATATATCTACTGTCCTTTTTATTTATAGTTATACAAAAAACCAGAATTTTGTCGAAAATCTATTTTGCGTAAAAATTTCTGGTTTTCCTTAATTTTTTTTGGTTTTTCAAATGCTATGGCTAATCATGAATATTACACACCCTAAATCGATCATAGTCATGGCGTCGAGGTTAAATAATACTAAGTACTATAATGTTATATAATAATATTTTTTTCGAAAATTCGATCGTCGCCGAGACCCCATGGCTATATTATCGTTGTTATCGTGCATATGTCTGTAAGGAGTTAGTGTGTAATGTGTATTGGATTAGACCTATTTATGATGTGTATTAACCATCAACCATGTTGTACTATGAAAATTAAAACTTCAAATACGAACGCGGAAGTGTGCGTATTATGTGGTTGTGGTGGGGTAGTCTACGGATGCTAAAACTGGTGACAAAAGTAAATAATATGATCGCTGTTATCTGGCTGGCACAAGGAGGAAACCACAATTAAGCGTCTCATAGGGTATTTGAATGACATGTACTGCAGGGTTTAGCAAGTTCTTTTATGTATTGTTATTATTATTATTTTTTTTTTTTTTTGATAAAGAAAACGCTACAGCAGAGGTTATTAGTCTGTCAAATCGTTTTACTTTGTTTAACATATACATGTAAGTAAAAACAATTAAACTGGACAACGTTTTAAATTTTCAAATTTATAATGTAAGTATTCTTTAAGAATTTAATTACTTTCATAGTTTGGTCTTTATAAGTAAGTGCTTCTGCTGTGTTTGATGGCTTATTTAGGTACTTGATTATTGCAAAATATTTTTTTACTAAATATTTTTTTATTTTTTTTTTTAATCTAGTGTAACAAGTATTGTTTGAAATTAAAAATGCAGCTTTTGTAAACATATTATCCGAGAGTATCTAATTGACTATGATATAAATGTAATGTTAGTGTTTGATTTTGTGAACTATATAATTTCAGGATACCATATAATTATGTGCCTTTTTGGAAATGGTTTTACAAAGAAGTAGTTTTATTCTTAATTTAAGGTTAGAATATTTGATAAGTATAAAAGTAAGAAAAACATTTATTGTTTTTATATGACCCACACATGTTAAACGTTGTTATATTATTAAATATTCATAACGAGAATTGGTTTAATTTCGTTATTTAAATTAACAGGTGGTAGGAACTGATCTACAGCTAAATAGGCAAAGGCTAAGGAATGGGCTACCAGGGATACCGAAGTATGTATTTTACCTTTTTCTATAGTATATTTATGGCTGTGTAAGTACCTACCAAAAACAAAAAAAAAAACGACAGTCCTCCGTTTTGAATATCACTCAAAACAATTAGATGGTGTAAAAATTGTTTTTTTTTTTTAAATGCCATGGCTTAGCAGCGAAAGTCTGTTCTGCGGCGGCAACGATAGGTTTATGAACGGAAGTGATAAAACACGAAAGCTCATTCTCAATGTGGAGAAAAACATAAAGTAATAAAATTAAAATTTTGATGGTCATCGGGTAAATATAATTATAATAATATCAGCGTATTTATTGAAGATAAATAATATTAGATATATGCGTTCATTATAGGTTTCCAAACTTTGTTTTTCGTGAACATTACTGTTGTTTACTACGGCTCAGTCACGTACCTACCACTAACGACTAAAAATAGAGCTGAGCAAAATGTCAATACATTTATACCAAAATGATAAGGCAGTAAAAAAATTACCTACATTATAAGTTTTTTAGTCTTAAATTATCTATGTTCGTGCGAGATGTGTGTCGACCGCGATTACGGTTTATTGACTTGTTATATTCCGTGCAAAATCAGGATAACAATATTAAAAATAACGTAGTTACGATAATAACTATAGGTAGATAAAAAATAAAAATTTTGTACAAAATATAAAAATGGTACTTTAGGTATGCCCGTCACAAACATCAATAAGTAAAAAAATTATTCTTTTTTCGTTCATACTATCGTGTGGTCTTTGGCGTACCATTATGCGGCTACTCGCGTACCACTAACTAAGACCTCAGTTCACACGCAAAAATATAGTCTCTTACTTACTTCAAAATAATGATCATATTTTAAGCATCATTGTGAAATTTCAATAACTGTCAATCGGTTTTCCTTTAATACAAATGAAAAAAAGTAGATATATATGATGCGCTATAATTAGTTAAAAACCATCGAAATGTTGTATTCGTGTTGGTAAAGCGTCAATGAGTTTCAACAAAAAATCTATAAAATATGGAGAGCGAGATGAAAATTCACACCCTTGCACCCCACAAAATATGATATCCGATGTCTCGCTGTAGTCGCAATTTATCGGAGGGAACCGTTTGTTCACATGGACTGAGAAACGGAACAACGTGGATCACCATGTTAACTTACCTGTCTGGCTGCTCCAATGGAAGACATAATCGCCAAAATGAGATAGGAAAACTAGTTGTATCATACGAAAGTGCCCAAATCCTAGATACCTGCGTGCCACGATATTAAATAACAGTTATTAAATTTAGAACTATATATTAAATGTTAGCAATGTAGAATTGGGGACGGAGTGGCCAAGCGGACTAAGAAGTCGGTTGCGACGCGCACCGTCGCCGGTTCGAATCTCGGTCACGGGTGGCACTTTTCTTCGGACAGTTACGGTGTTTAAAACAAATGTGTTTAAAAACCTACAGTACCCTTCCCCACATTCAAAAATTCCCCAATGGCCTAATTTGCCGCGGGTTAATTATTGAAAAAATAAAAATAAAAATGTATTATTGACAATTCGAAAATATCAACCGATTCATCAAAGTTATAAATGTTTGTCACGCCTGCACCGAAAGTTTAGTTTTCGATAGGGGTTGAAGCGTTTTGAAAGCGACTTTTTTCCGTCCAGTGAAAGAGGAAATCCCCATAGTGCCGGGCGGTAAAGTGGATATTCCAAAAAGTCCTGGGTGGTAAAATGGAAATCCTCAAAGTACTGGGCACGTATATCACGCGTGTCCCCTCCACAACACCAGACACTGAAATATATACCACGGTCCCAAGACCGTATCAATAAATAATTTTCGAGGGTGGGGGGTCCAAAACATGTATACTGTAATTTTACCTCCCCCTCAGATACGGCCTTGCACGGTCCTTATGAAACATAAACTTGATGGATATAAGATCTCCTTGCATGACGCATAAACATTATATTTTTTTATCCTTATTTTATTTTAATATAACAATAATTATTTATACTGAAAGCTATACCATGGTCCTTACAAAACATAAACTTTTGATTACATCTTATATTTGTTTTATAACCTCCGCATGCGTGACGCTTAAAATAAATAAAACCAAATCGTTTCTTTCATGAAATATTGTTGTCGTATAATTATAGTCTAGTTGTTGCATAGATACACTATCTTTGCCGTGATCGATGAATGCAGAGGCGTGACTAAAAATTGTATGTGTGCTCCACGTTACAGTAGAATTCACAATAATATTGTACGATTCTTTCGACATTCATCGTCTCGGAAGAGTAAGAACTTTTTTGAAAATATTTTTATTATTCGATAGGTACCTACCTACAAAGCAAAAATGTTTAAGAAAAAATTTATTTTTTATTTTTTTTAAGTTTTACTTTTGAAATGCCAACATAGATTTTCAGTTTCCTATTCCAAAGCAGAAAATATTTCTGAGAATTGCAGTACATTATAAAAGTCGATATTCGAACGAGTATTTGCAATTAAACATAAATTCACAACATCTAATTATTATAAGTGAGTAGTTACGTAAATAAAATTAAAAACTATTTAAAATAATCGCCCTGTATTATAAGTAAGGGATTATAGGTAATAGAAACGATAAACACAACAAAAAAACAACATAACACCGGTATAATTTAGGCATCATGGTATAACATGCCACCATGGTTAGGGTGGATTTTCCAGTGCACTCGCACGCTTCGTCAACTGCATCGCAGATACGTCAAACCAGTAGTTGAGCCATGGGGTTCCTGCTGCTGCACGTGCTCGTTTGATTCGTGGTGATCTTAAAAAATTCCGTTTCCGTAACATTGACAACCGGCTCCGACCTTTTGGTAAAACACGGTAATAGTCTAGAGTATAACTTTTATATTTGTAAATAATTGTGATGGTTAAAAAGGTAATATTATAGTTGACACCACATTTTTTTTTTATTATTCATATTATATTATTTTATATTAATGTCAATAAAGAAAAATAAAATAAATATTAATGAAACGGTAATAAACTCTCCTGAAAATTCATTAACCTAATAAAATACGAAAATTGTAAATTAGGCCAAAAAAATAAATTAATGAAACGTTTTTAAACTATTCTGAACTACAGTTAGGTAATAAATTATGAATAAAGTTGTAATAATATTTATAGTATTTTTTGTACTATTGTATCTATTTTAAATGTGTTTGAAAAGTTTTGAAAATAACGTTATAATGCAAAAAAATTAACTGTGTAATATATCAATTTAGATACGTTGTACTTTACTTACTGTGTTGGTAGACCGATCGATGTAATAAATTAGTAAGCAATAGGTGTTATACTTATTTTAAATATAGTTACGTTAAAAAAGAAAAAAAAATGATATTGATGTATTTTGTACAATACAATCTGTATTGTTTAGTATTATTATAGTTAATATATATTGATATGTTTTACAAAAAAAAAAAATAATTTCGAATATGCTTTGACGTAAGTGTAAATAAAAAAAAAATTGTTTAGCTTGTTTCAAATAGTTCGTATAGGTACCAAAAATACTTAGACTTTTTTAGTCCGATGCAAATAGCACAATTTAATAGATTTAAAGTAGGTATCATAAATTAATTTTTTTAAGTTAATTATGTTGATGATTAATATTTAAATTAATGATGAGTAAAATACTCGTTTTGATTATTTAATTGAATGCCGTAAATAATGCTCATTATCAGTGTTGATCGTTGATTTCACGATGAGCATAATCGACTTAAGCACGTCATAAGCTTTAAAAGTAAGTACAACAATATATGATCTATGATGTAATTGTTTTTAAACGATGTCTTCGCAGTGGCATTTATATGGCAATTTCAAAAATACAATCCAGGCCAGTCCGCAAAACACCCACTTGAACACTGCGGGTGTTTGTGTAAAAATACCATAGATCGTTTCCGGTCTGCGTCCGCACACGCAAAACGTGGTAAACATTTTTTATCGACGAATTAAAAAACCACGATGAACGGAAATATCGCTTCCTGCGTGTGCTGTCCGATGGTTAATTTCCACCGAAAATAGCACCGTAGATGCATACGCGTTAGCATTATGACGTACAGCCCCACGTAGGTCGTAGGTACTGGATAGATAGGTACTTACTGCATTTGATACTAGAAAGTTTAAGTTCGAAAAAGTCAATAAACTCGAACTGAAAAATTTGACTGAACATTACGCGCTTAATTTGATATAATAACAAAATGTATATATTTTATCGCTATTAACTAGGAAAAAATTGTGTAGGTACCTATAATTATTTACGTTAATAATTTTCGAATAATTAAAAAAACACAAAAAAACTTTCAAGTGACTATTATCAAAGAGTTTATTTAAATTATCGTGTACAGTGTATTATTATAATGATGAGAAATTGTTCTTACATTTTTGTTTTAAAATTGAAAAATAAAGTGTCGATGTATCGATATTTGATTTAAATTATACTGCGGTATCGATATATAGTTAGTAGCCGATATTGCATCATTCTTATGCGTAGGTATAGATAAGTACTGAATTTTCTACTCGAAAGTTTGAAAATATATATAATATTATAATATAGGTACATCACACTGTAATAGGCTATCTTAGTCTCTCGAGCATAACAAGAACGAGGTCATGCATAATTTTTGATAACTATGGTTTTATACCTAATTTTAGTTTGGTGCTGATTATTATAGATATTATAATCATATTAAAATGAAAAAAAAAAACATTTTTTTTTTTTTTTAAACCTCGTAGGCAAGTCGACGTTAAATATAATAGATATGATAAGAAAAACGTTCTGAGATAAATCTTTTTATTTCGTTTTTACAATTACAGGTGTATAATTATTATTGTGCGGTCCGAACATTTCCGAAGACAAGCGTGACCCATAAAATATAATATTATTAAATTAAAATGTTTATTGAAAGAATAAAGATTCGTATGAAAAATAATAATGTGCGTACGTACATTGTCCGTTTATTGCTCGGACGGTATTTGCATAATATTAGGTATGTAAACAACAACATAAAAAACTAATTTAAACAAATCAGATGCATTGTTTATTTAAATCGTTTATCAAATATATAATAATACAATAATGTTTATAAAATGTGATTAAGATGATGTGATTATATTGTACATAATAAGACGTGGTATAATGCTGACGATTGACACACTACAATGGTGTCGCCGAGAGGAAATGGGAAAGGCTTCGCCCGCAGCAGCAGATCCGGATAAAGCCCCGAAAGCCACGACTTTCGCCCTCCGACCCGCGACTTTCACCTGTCGCTCCGTCCGGGGGGGTGTTTGCTTGCCTTCGTCGTTCTCCGTACGCGTCGCCACTGAAGTCCGACATCGATTTGCCGCAAGGGTGCTGTCTAGACGTCGTCGCGTGCCCTTAAAATTTGAAATTAATATTTTATACCCCGCGCAACTGTCCCGGTCGCGTATATTGTGTACTACGATAGTAATAATATGTTAAATAATATTAATAATAATAATAATAGTAAGTTCGAATGAGGTCTAAATTATAAATTTTTCGTTGAATGCCGATTATTATGAAATGTATTTAATGCGCTATTTAAATGTTATGTGTAAATTATATTTACTTAGTAGAATATAATTAGGATTGATAAAAATATGCTCGACATCACTGCTAGTGCATATAGGTATACAAAATTCTATTTCTATTTTTTTGAAATATAATATAACATTTTTCGTATCTTAATATATTGTTTGACCATCAAAATCAATAAAACATTATATTTTACCTGTTTAGTAAATATAATGTAATGCGTATTATATTATAAAAGTTGTATTTTTATTTATAATTTTTGATTAATCATATTTGTTTATTTTGCCAGTTTTTGGTGAATTTAATTAAAAACTATTTGAGTGAGTACCGATAATATTTTAATGTTGGGAATTTAATCATATTAGTTGGTATAAAATCGATAATGTACTAATTTTAAATAAACTATAGATTACCTATGTAGTATGTTCCTATATTAATTTATGAGTACAGTAAAATCGCGTGTGTCAGAAAAAAAATATTTAGGTGCGTAACGGACGTTACACTGGACACCCAATTTTTAAAGGATTTGACAAATGGAAATTTTAATGAAACTTTGAGAACATTTGGGATTTAAATACTAATTCAATGTAAGTTATAAGTGTTCCCATTTATGTCATTACCATTGTTTTGTGATTACAAGATGATATTATTATAATGAAAATTGGTTTCGTGGGAAAAAAAAATCACTTAAGTTACAGTCATAGTTAAGAATCCAAATATATAAACAATAAAGAACCCACGCATTATTTTTTGTAGCTCATCGTTTTATTTTTGATATAATTTGTACAAAAAAAGTTATTATACCGTTTTAAATTCCGTTATTTTTATGTATTTTAAACTTGGAAAAAACTTTAAAACTTTTTTATACTACTGATATCAAAAAAATTAAAACGCTTCCATCAATATTTCGTGATTTTTCTGTATAGTGTGAAAATCTGATTTCTGAACTTTAATATAATAATATGATTTTCACTCGAGTGATTATTTTTCACGCCTAACGGATTTCACAAACAATTTTTCGTTGTGTGGCGTCCTCTTATAATTGACTTTACAATTTAAACCACTGCAAATCAGCATATTTATAATTTCGTTTTATGTATATTTGATAAAGATTAGGGATCTAGGTGGGCTTAGTGTAGATAATAATATTATATCGGTCGTTGCCCGTTTATTTAATTTACTCACTTGATTGCAGAATAATATTCGAGATTATCTGCAAACGGAACGGAAAATGTCTAAAACGCGTGTTAGAACAACACGGAATACGCGTTCTAAGAAATATTTTCGGCGATAAGTGATATATTATAATTTAATCAAATATTCAAATATGTGCATCGATAGCGAAAACAAAAAAAACATGAAAAAATAAAAAAAAGGAAAATACGTGCGAAATGATCGTAAAACGTTGAACGCGTTTGCGGCATTATTAAGTATAATA
The DNA here is from genome assembly GCA_008086715.1 of Sitobion miscanthi. Lineage (NCBI taxonomy): Eukaryota > Metazoa > Arthropoda > Insecta > Hemiptera > Aphididae > Sitobion > Sitobion miscanthi. Next base: position 7,062,168 of record CM017804.1, read on the forward strand.
ATATGTACGCCTAAACCGCGTGCGCAGATAGTTAATTGCGTAATATTTTAAATCGTATACATTAACGTGCGAAGGGAAAATGTATATATTTTTTTTTACAGTTCGCTCAGAGTCATATAGCACTAGGCGCGTACACGAAGATTTGTCTATGGAAATGGACTGCAAGTTCCGAACCCTGATTACTATCGTATAATATAAAATGTTTTATTATTGGTATCTAATATAATATATATATATATATTATATGTATAAATACTATGTACCTTCGACGGTGTAGATAAGTATCTGTGGTTACACACATTATGTGTGTGTGTGTGTGTGTGCAACTCGTCGTCCCGTTGTTTCGTGGTCGGAGGTCAGTGATCGGCCCATTCGTAGTCGTCTCGGTCGTCGCTGTCGTCGTCGCGATACCACAACGATATAATAATAATAATAATAATAATAATAATGATGATAATAATAATAAATAACAATTACCGCAACTGTAGACGGATTAAAAGTCTGAATCCGCGAGGTTGGTTAACAGCGCAAAAACCGACTTTTCCTACTTTACGCATGTCGAATCGTACTCACAGTTGTATAATAACTACCTATATATACACCATAATAATGTGTCTACATTATAATACGACGTGTATGAGGTTGGCTGGTTGGAATCAACACGTTGAAAAGTTAGAGCCGACTTTTTTTTTTCAACTTTTTGACTTTATTATCATAGTTAGCGGTATCTGTTTAAATAATAAAATTAAGCCTTTTCCAGTTGGGTTTTGAAAACAATATGGAAAGTTAAAATTTTGTTTATGCATTCCTATCTGTATTCTGCATGTTATATAGATAAAACGAGTTCATTACCTAGTTACGTATTATTTTCTTTAACTACATTTTTTTATGATGGTTTTATAATATATAAATATGCATAATATTTAATATCCTTTGATTTAATAATATTATTGACACAAGCGTATAATTGCCTAAACACCTTAAACCTACCATAGCTATAAATACATAGTGCATTAACCTTAGTGGATTTAGTGAGATGCATTTTTAACGAAATGTTTAGTTGTTATTTAAAAAAAATTGAAAGTAGCACAATATTATATTATGTGTGTGGTCCATGTCATATAATAATTATATTACAAAATGTAATAAAGCTTCTTTTTAAATGAGTTGAATTAATATGTTTTCCATACATTAACTTTTGAACTTTTAGATTTGAATGTACTGTCTGTTAGCTATTAACTTATAATTTAACGTTCTTAAAATTAGCTAGCTAAAGTTATTTATTTTCATAAACTTGCCAACCTTTGGTTAATATTATGTCGTATTATGTCATGCTGTTTTCAAATTATATTATTGTAAGCTGGAAGTCGATCCACCTTGTAAGCATTTGTTTAATGTATAAACGTATAATTGAACGTTCTTAAATTGACTTAACTTAACTAACATAAGTTATTTATTTTCAAAAACTTGCCCACCTTTGGTTAATATAACGACGTATTATGTCATGCTGTTTACAAATTATATTATTGTAAGCACCTGGAAGTCGATCCTCCTTGCAAGTATGTGGTTAATTTACGAGGTTAATGTATATGTAGCTATAATATATAAATGATAAATACTTTATAATATCAAAAATATTATATGGGTACACTTCTGCAGTGCTTCTCCGTGTGATCCGTGCAAGACATCGCCGACGAAGTTTTTGTAAAGATGTTTAAAACGTATTGTATATAACTTTGGACAGTTCATCTTAGGCATCGGTGACAGTTACGATTTCAAAAATAGTCCGAAAACTATATTATATTGAAAAAACTATCGTAATATACTAATATGCAAAGTAATACTAACTTAAATCTATTGAAGGATAGGTAACCTATTGAAATATAATATATTATTATTAGGTAGATATTAATAACAATTGTATAACTAAAATTTGGTTATTTTTATATTATATTGTTGCAAGTGGCTACACTGATGTTTAAATGGGTTTTGGTAATCCGTTACCTGTAATGTCAGCCAATGACCAAGATGAACTAGACGAATTTACCAGTAACCAGTGACTAAGACCGAACCAAAATAACTTGATTCTGTATAACCTTTAAAATATTGAGAACCAGAACCTTACCAGAACCAAGAAAGGTACCCATATTTTGAAAATTAATATGTCTGGTTTTATAATGATTATTATAAATGATAAATAAATAGTGTGATGAGCGAGATTTTGGTGTTACAGTGTAAAATGTACGGGTTACCTACACGACGTAATGTACCATTACTACTTTAGCTGGTAATAGCTACACATCACACAAACATTTGAAAGTTCCTACAAGTTGAACAAAAAATAAACATGAGTTGGATCCTATTTCACATTTTCACAATGTCAATTTCTAAGTCTTGTGTGTGTCGCATCTATAATATTAGGTAGCTCTTTAAGTAGTTTATAATATTTTGATATACCTAACTAATGAAAAGTAGGCATATAATTTACGATTATTCAGTCCTGAATCCCGATGACGGTATGCGTAAATAGTTTCTAATGATATTTTATGGAAAAAGAAATGTTTAGGACTGGAAATAATGAATATTATTTTCTACAAAATTCAGATTTTTTTTTAAACGGATATAGAATTATACCTAATATATGATTTTTAAATAGGTACCCAATAATAATGTTCATTATATTATTATTATCAATTTATAATGCTCGTTTTCTTTTTTTATTATTATTTTTATTATCATTCTCAGATTCGGAACTTGTTTTGTTCAGGTGTACCATATTTATTTACCTTTACCCGAAGCAGATATCGCACAACCATCTGCCCTAGGCGGGGTACACTGCAATTATACACGGTATAATATTAGGTATATTATATATTATATTATGTACCTATAGGTACGCACCACGACCGGTGGCTGCATGAACGCGGTATCTGGTAGATATAGCCGGTATAGGCGGTATCCAAGTCCGAAACACGGAATCGCGTATTATGATAATCAATTCGTCGTGACCATTCGTCTTGTCGCGAGATGGCCAGCCGTGTAGCGGTCGTCTGTGCCTATTTGTATGCGATAAAAACGAAGGCGGGTGGCCGTCGTATGCGACGCGTATATTATTATAATAACATATTATTATACCGTATCGTAATGCAGGACACGAGTTGTCCGTTGTCGTATGTATACCTACCGAAGACGTGGTTACTGGTAAGGTATATTATAATATACAAAATGTGTACCTATATTATGTGCGGAGCTCCGTGTCGGGTCGTGTGCGCCGTCGTATATTGTTGCATTATTATCATCGCAGTTGATAATAATATGATGACAATATAATATACCTACACGGTTGTGGGTAGTCGTGCTACGTTTTAGCAGTCCACAGGTTGTCGATACCACGTCGTGTATGACATTGTGATTGCGCACGTACACAACGATATCGTACGATCGTATGATTTACTGCTGCTAAAATTTAGTTTGAATGAATTTTCGGGAGAGATTCAAGTACAAAAACATCAACACATTATTTCGATTTGATAACATTAAGAATATAATTACATAATATTTTTTCTCGCAATAATTGATTATAGTTTAAGATGAATTGAACATAAGTATACTTATATATCGACCAGAGAGAAAATTAGAAAGAGAAAGTGAGTGAGAATGAGTGAACTTTATATTTTGTATATAAATTAATAAAAAAAAAAACGTGTATAATAGCTTTATAACACTTCAAAAATTAAAAAAACTTAAATTATACAAAAAAATATTTCATATTAAATAAAAACATTCCAAGTAATAAGAATTATATTTGTATCGATATTTTGAATAATATTTATGACTAGAGATGGATCAGCAGTAGCCAGTTATAATAATATGAACCGGGGCTTACAACCCGGTGCTAACCAATGCCAATTCTTATAGTCTTAGAAACATATGAGTATATTTTTATATTTGAGAGGCTTAAAAAAATTATAATAATTAATAGTGAAATTGAAAAAAAAAATCCATTGATCGTTAACATATAGTAATATAGTTACTTATAGTTAGATTTTTGAGATATCATTACGGTAAATTCATACACTTATAATAATATTATATAATAAACACATCAACACATCTATATTTTATAACAATATTCTATCATATTATCACCATAAATAACATGGACCAACACCATAGGCATGCGCATCACTGTAATGTGAATTTGAGACCAAGCACTTCACAATCGATGAAATGTATTTATTTTTTTTTAAAATTATTTTTGAATAAAAATCTCTCGCAATTGAGATTAATCTATATTACGTGGAAATAAATACTTGTAATCTAACGATACACCAGCAGCTAGTGTATCGTTAATGCAGGACGGAGCTGTAAAATAATATTATATTATGTTTATTACATTTTCACTGATCTTTGGATCAATGACTGATAGCAAATGTAAGTATAGGTATAATAATGACGTTAATGATTTATCGCTGTATCTGCGCATGCCCGTGGTGTAAAAATGCACACAATAAATAATAAATATAATTTTATGACATTATTATTTGTGTTTAAAATATTAATTTTCTAAAAAAACATTTTCCTCAAATGGAATAACACGTCCAAAATAATTAATAATAATATATATATATATATATATATATATATATATATATATATATATATATGTAACATATAATATAGCCATATAGGAGTATATTAGGTATCTCTACAATATGGGAACATTACATTTAAAAACATTCAATATGTAATAATATATATTATGATGTTTATAATTAATCCGTAAAAAGACACACGCTATCGAGATTTGTCGAGCTGAGGGATAGTGAGAAGACATCGCTCAGAGAAGGAAAATAGTACCATTCCGATCGGTTTAAATATCAATCATAACAATAATAATAATATTAATTATATTTAAGTAATATTCAGGAATGTTGGCCGATCCGCGATGTCTTGTTCGATAAGTATAGGTGCTTATAAACTTGTCTGCTTTAAAATTCGTTCGATATTCCTTGCTATATCGTAATAACAATAATGATATAGTTCCCAAGACCGTTTGTCGCGTGTGCCACCGAGGAAACGCGAACGACAATTTATAATAATAATATAATATTATCGGCACCGAGAACACGACGTGGTCGTCGTATCGGCATAACCGTTCTACATTATAATACGACCGAAATCATAATAATGCTTATAATGGTTATAAGTGTAGGCGAAACGGATAAATCCTGCAAGTCTAACGGATCGCGGCTTAATAAGACAGTAGGAAGGTACCTGTCTTGTCGGTGGCGGGTAATGATTTCAATTGCAAAAATATTATTATAATCGACGTTTGAGGGAAGGGGCACACATTTTTCGAACCGCCCGCGACCCCCCCCCCTGTTCGATAATCGTCTTTTAACGATATAGGTACAAGAACCGTGCAAATGAAATTTACTCGAACGTTTGCATTTTACGTCAGATTATAATAATATTATAATAGTATAATGTAAATGTACTGTGTTTCGTACAACCCGTTTTCCGAAGCGATGACACCGGTGCCAATATATGCTTGTAAACACGGTACGAAAATTTGTCGCCGATACTTCTGCCACCGATGGAAATTATACAATTTTACGAGCGAATTTCGACAAATCACGCAAATGTGGAAAAACTAATGATTGGCTTGTCCATAATAATATCACCGTGATATTCTAATACGTTAACCCGACCGCAGACATCAATAACAACGATTCTTATAATAATAATAGTGTAGTAATAATAATTAATAATAATTAATAATAATAATAATAATACGATTATACACATAATTCGAAATTTGATATAATCGAAAAACAAATATCACACATAATATAGGCGTAGGTACGCATAATTTTTTTTGTTTTGTTTTAGGCATATTACAATAATTGGCTTGAAAACGATAATTTTACTATATTAATATTATCATGCAATTGGATAGAGAATCACACACAATTATCTGCAATAATATGGTGTAATATTATTATTATTAATGTGTTTGTACTTAATGGTATTTGAGGAGGTAAATTTTATATTTATTATTTTTAATTCAAATGTTTTTTTATTATAATATATACAAATATAGGTTTTGTTTTTTTTTCCGATAGATCTCAATGGTCCATCATGGCATGTAAGGGATAAAAAGTTAATAATTATGATAAAGGTACATTTATAATTAGATTATAATATTATGATAATATTTGTATAATAACATTTATAAACACGAGATAAATGCCTATGATACCTACTTAATAAAACACGAATTATACCACTCCGAAATTAATAATTAAATTAAGCTGAAAACAATAATTTAGCAGACGCTTTCGTCAATGTTCGCGGCCATAGCCTCTATAATAAAAATTGTTTATGATATTGTCGTAATAATATGTTGCGTATTTCAAAATATTCAATAGATAGATAAATTTATAAATTATAATATATATTTTTGTATCTGCATTATAATATGCGAAGTGACACGATATCATGATTTTGTATAATATAATATAAGGAGTAAATCTAGATTTATAAGTAATTTACGAATAATAATTTAAGTTGGTACTTAAACGTACACAAATAATTAATTGTTAGGATCTTATTATTATTATTATTACAAAAGAACACAACATATATTATTATTAATTTATATAAAGCTGGATAAGCGACTTAATATGTTATCGAATAATATAATATTTACAGGTCATAATATTATTTTTACGAAATTCAAAATTAAATCAAATAGTATGTTACATTATATTACAATATAATCATATTATTTAAGCAGACACGCCAAGTACTCGGAAATAGTTCGAGAAAAACGCGGGATGAACTTTCTCTTAGATGCGTATTGGGTTTTTCGAGGATGATACGTCTCGTGATAATATAGTTAGTGAGGCAGGTTGCCGTTATTATAATATATTATATAGGTCAATGGCTGGAAAATGTGGAAGATTGTGGTAAAGGAATGTAGAAGGAAGAAAGTATAGAACGGAAGGTTTTGTGATGAGGTGCTCAAGCCCGGATTAAGGATCAATTGGGCCCTTGGACACCATACACTTAGAGGGCCCCATTTCAAATATAACTTCAAAAGAATTGTAAACATAACCTTCATCATATTATATATTATTATCAATTATAAAAATATCGATTTAATATTTACTATCATTTAGTAATTTTTCGTGATATAAAATTGAGAACATTTTTATTTTATAAATACGATAGTATTTATAGTATTATAGTATCTGTCCTACTAAAATAATTTAATTTTTCTAGAAAATGTATTGAACGCATTAAAAAAATTATTTTTGAGATAAAAATGGGCCCCTCATCCGGCCTTCTTATCCGGGCTTGGTGGTACCTACAGAAGAGTGTCCATGATAAGTCAGATAGATATATGGTGACCTCATTAAGAAATAATGGAGAAAATATCAGATGAAAAAACTCTATGAAAAAGGATAAAATATTAAAGGATTGGCCGTATGAATTATGTATTGAGACAACGATGATGGATTGCTTGGATCAGTAGTGGATTGGTGTTTGAGAAAGGTAGCATCATAACGTATATATTGGATTGAACAAGACAAAAATTCGAAAATTAGATCAAGGAAGCAATTCGCACGAACAAATCAACAGGAAAAAAAAAGTATAGTAGGTAACGGAGAAAAGTGGATTGCAACTGTAAACCATTATTTGCAGGATTGAAAAACAGACCAATAATAATAACAGCGCCATAATAATAATATAAGATTTTAAAGTGATTTACGATGATTATAAATATTTACAACCCTATTACTACCACTATACCTACCACTATACTATAGTCTATAAGGGTTTGAAATCGAAATTATATTTATCGATTTTAATTTTACTTTTGCTCAATGATATTATTTTTTTCTGATTTCAACTTAAAAAAAAATAAATATTGATTTCATTTATTTTATAAATAGCTAGTTTTTTTAAATTTAAATTAACACATACATTTTTACGATTTTCATTTTGATTTCTACCTAATAAAGCTAAATATTAGTTATTAGTTTATTGCCTACCAATAAACACTATCGTAGCCCTCCTATTTTTGGCTATTGCTGAATTCAAAATTTGAATTAATTTTTAAATTGATTTGTATGCAAATTCGTTATTGTAAAATGAATTAATATGAATTATCGATTTTGATTATAAAGAACATTATTTGCCGCTTTGTGTCCATATTTAAAATCGATTTCAAGCCCTGACTAGTACTACTACTACTACTAATAATAATAATAATGTAGGATTAACTTATTGTACTTTAATTAATAATATAATATAATTATATGTATACAATGCACATGGAATAATATAAACAAATACTCCCGTTGTAGTTGCCGGAGTAATCGTCGGAGACACTGATATAATATACATCGCATTACGTGTATATTACATTATATTTAGTCTAAAAACGTAGGAGTCTGCGAAATATGTTATTCTTGCGGCCGCCTTTTCCTTTGGCGTTTTCTTTCTGCGACATCGTCGTGATGTAGTAATGATAGTCGCGGCACCGGCGGCGGTCTCTTGACGCGGCCACGGCTGCGGCGGCGGCGTTCACCCGGCGGCGGTTGTTCTGCCTCAGCGCCTCCCAGTCGACGCACTCGCAACCGGACACGTTCACGTTGCCGCGACACCCGGTAGAACACTCGGTCACGCCGTCCACCGTGCAGTACGGGCACGGGATGCACATCCAACACATCAGCCAGCGCAACCGGCACTCGCCTGACGCCGTCTGTGGCCCATCATCGCCGTCTTCCGGTTGGGCGTCGGCTGCATTGTTGGCTTCGGCGATAGCAGCGTCGGCGGCAGCGTTGTTGGCGGCTGCATTGTTGGCGTCGGCGATAGCAGCGTTGGCGGCGGCGTTGTTGGCGACGGCGGCGGTGTTGTTGGCGTCGGCGGCGGTGTTGTTGGCGGCGGCTGTAGCGGCTGTAGCGGCTCTAGCGGCAGCAGCGGCTGTAGCGGCGGCAGCGGCTCTAGCGGCGGCGGCGGCTGTAGCGGCGGCGGCGGCTGTAGCGGCGGCGGCGGCTGTAGCGGCGGCGGCGGCTGCGGCTGCGGCGGCCTGGGCCCTAGCGGCATTGGCCTCAGCCCTGGCCGCTTTGGCCTCAGCCCTGGCCACGTTGGAGGCCGCACACCTGGCCGTCTTCTGGACGCACGGCACGCACACCGTTGTTGTCTCGACGCAAGCTTCGTCGCAACGCGATCTCATGTCTAGTACCCCGCACACGCGCATGCCGGGATATTTGCACAGCTTCTGGCAAGTGGCGCACCGGCACTTGTGGCACACGTTGCACGCCGACGAGTCTTCTTCCGCGCGCTGTTCGGCCTTCCACGGCACGTATGCCGGAAACTCGTCGATGATGCCTTCGCCGGGCCTCGGCGGCGGTTCGGCTGACGATCTCATGCCCTGAAACGCTATGACCGGCAGGCCTGTGCCGTTGCCTTCGGCGGTAGAGCAGCCTGCGCGGGAATATGGCAAACAGTAAGGCGCGGATGAGCAGGACGCGACGGGAGAACCCTGCAGCTGTAACGGAGCAACGCTGTCTACAAACGACGTCTCCACGTATGCGTTATCGGCGCGCTGGTGCGCCGGACGTGGTTGGTCAATCGATACGGTTCGTTTGTCGCGAACCGCACCTCTTCGTTGATGTCTGCTTGGAAGGTCAATTACTCGTATCGTGGACGGACTGCTTGGTGGTGATCGTCGGGTTTCCTGGTTTCGCGAACACCTGTCCAAAACGTACGTCCGTTCACAGGTGACCGATCCTTTTTTCGATCCGTTATTTTTGTCCGGTTTCTTGTCTCTGGCCATGTTTGGCGAGGATCACGGTGGGCCGGCGCAGCTATTGCGCGGCGAGGGCGTCCCGCCCACGCTTCTCCGGTGGCACATCATCGGAGTTGTGCGGTCGTTACGGTGGTGGTGCAGTAGTGGTGCAGTGGTGGTGCAGTTGTGGCCACTCTATACACTGCACCAGTGTACAGTGTGTATATAATATATCGTAATGTGTGTGTGTGTGTTTGTGTGTGTGTATGTGTGTGTGAGCGTAGGAGTGTGTGTGTATATGTGTGCAGTGCACTACCTTTGATGTGCGTGCCACCGCTGCCGGTGCCGGGGGTGGGGGGAGGGAAGTCGGTTTCGAGTCACAGCCAATATCTGTTGGCAAAAAAAACAAAACCAAACATGTTTTCTATAATATATAATATTATCATTATCGATTTCTTATTTTGTAATTTTGTTTGTTTGGACACCATTCATCGTGACCTTTACACGCCGTTTAATTTTTAATATATTTTATGATATGATATTATCATTATAATAGTAGCATCTTAATCATGCCTAACACTCGGTGAAAATGGTTATTTTCGATTATTATTAATATAAATAATGATATCACATAGATACTGTATGATATATTATAATATTCACATTTTTACGTGTATATAACATATATATATTTACTATACAGGCACCAATTGTATTACACACAACGTGTTTACGGCGTCACGTTTAATAATAATTATTAGTTATTACCATTTACTTTGAAACATCAAATAGTTACACATTATTAAAATTTTCCTTAATTTTCTTGTCATATATTATTATAATATTATGTAATACACATTTTTTTTTATTTTTCGAAAAATGTAATAATAACAAAATGTCAGCCATTTTCCCTTTTCTTCTGGTTCCGGTGAATGAAACAAGGTCGTTAAGACTTAAGACAAGTTGTCTTAGACAGCCGTTTATTATGTACCTATCTATAGGTACAACGTAAATACTAAACGGTTATAATATATCTTTGCATCTTTCCACACACGCACACACAGAATATTATAATAAATATAAGTACTGCAGTGGTCGCAGCATCCAACAGTTATTGATAAATGTTAAGTATAACTCCAAGTAACTACAGACTTACTGCAGACACTCCTACACGAATGTCGAGTAGACATAACATATTCAGAGTGATTCATCCTTTAATAATATACTTAATCAAACTCTGACATTTGGAATTTTGCGGTAAACTTTATAAATTCTAAAGTGTAGACCATTTATTAAAATGCTTAATTATTTTATATGGGTTTCTCTGCCGTATTTAAAGTATGTAACGATTCAAACTTCTTTTATTCAATTTTTTTACTGTAAATTGTTAAGACAAGTGGACTTTAAAAAAAAAATGTTTAATACAAATCTGAATCTTAATTTGAACGAATTAAATAATTAATCTTAATTTAAACCTATTTAATACTTTTGTTTGTCCTTTATGCATTGAAGAATTTAATTTTAATATCCTCAATAATAGGATAATAGAAAATAGAAATTAGTCGTAATATTTAGTATAATATACATACTTATCATACACCTGCTTACTAATTTCACAAAACTATGAAATGTTATTAGATTAATATTATTGAGATACTACTGCTGAGATTTATGTGTAATATAAAAAAGTAAAATATTCAACAAAAAGTTATTAATTAATAGTTGTTATACCACTTATACATAGGTTATGTATAGGCAATGAAATTCCCAATAATTTCTGAACTATTATTAAGTGAATTTGAAGCATCTTCTAAGTTTAAAACAAATTAAATGAAAAAACCAAAGTTACTTTTTAATTTAGTTGTAAACTCTTATAAATTAATAATAATATTATAAATCTACAATTAAAAAAAAAAAAAATTATTATTCAAAGAGAAAATTAATAATTCTTATGACATTGAAAGCGTAATGAGGAATCATATTTTGTTATTTTAAATTGTTTCCGTTTAAATATAGCACAAAACAAGCTTATAGTAAAAAACAGTTATAAAATATATACACATTTACCCCGTACATGGTTTATATTATAACCGGGCATGTTAATATTCACCCTTGAAACGTTTTAATAATAATAAAAATTTAAACCAATACGTCCAGACTCCCGAGTCGAGACTTATGATATCATCATAACGATCGGTAGTATTAATATTATTGTTATTATTCGATAGATCGATCGAACAGGACCCCGAATAGGACCGCTCGAAAAGTTGCGTTCACAGCTTGACGTGTCGTGTCGTGTTCGCACAGGTAAAAAACTGTCGGTAACACATTGCCAACGAGTTGTCAATCCAACATAACACGGCGAATTGTGTAGGTAGGTACGCCATAAAGATAATATAACTTATATGTAGCAAAACACAATCAACAGAGTTAGCGAAAAAAGAAAATAAACCAATAATTATTTAAGCGAATAAAGTCCACATTTTACTAAGCGGGCTAGTGGGTCTCTGGTAGCGTATACGTTTTTTTTTTTTTTTTTTATCAGTCACTTATGTTTAAGCGAGGCCATTTAACGATAAAGGATTTATTTTTAATGTTTATTTAATATTATTATTATTATTATCACAAAATACATTAATAATAAGGCAATAGATACCTATTGTTTTTGTGGAAGAGTGCCAATTTAGTTGCATGGTCGGTTGGGGGTGAACGGATGATAATAATACATGGACGAATATCTAATATGAACTTGCATGGACCATAATGGAACCAAACGAATCGATATTTAATCGGTTTTCGTAAAGTATTGGCGATACGATTACGATATTATAATAATATGCAACTGCAGCCATCGCAAATCGGCACCCCATCGGACATCGATACCCACACTGCACGTACGTCCAACACGCCGTGTACAGTAATAGTCGATAACGTTAAAATATAGTTTGATGTATAATTATTATCTTATCTGCATTTATTGGGTGTTGTTACAAACGAAATAAACATGTCAAACATAGTATATTATATTACTTTATACGTCCATATATTATTATGCGCTATGTAAGTATTATAGGTATTATCGTATATTATGAACTTGTATAAATATTATAGTACAGAACCCGCCGGGTAGAGTGGTATTTTTTTTTCCTTCTGTTAGCTTACGATGTACAAATACACTTGTCTAGCGCATTACAAATATTATTTTATCTCTAGTGCGGTGTGTGCATATGGTTTTAAATCTTTGTTGATTTTGGTACAAGAGGGCTTAATACTCCCAGATAAAAATTAAACCCAATCGTTCGATTCATCGGTGGATTGACACTATAGACGCGTATTTGAAATCGCGAGTATATATCGACATTAGATATTACGAATAAAATATATATTATACAGCTGGTAGTCAGGTATACACCTATTATAGTACAGCCGATAATAATATGTCTATATATAGTCATCTCTACTATATATATAACTACTCAAATCGGTCACGTTGTCGAGTATAAGGGTTTAGCTATAATATAAAGATTTAAAGATTATAGAAATCAATATTAATCTATTATCAATTTAAAATTTGTAAAAATGGTCCGAGTACCTATAAAAAGTACATATATTTTATAATATTGTATGTAGCTAGGTAGTTATAGGTAGTTTCCAATCTGCTAAATCTATTATCACTGGACAATATCCTTCGTTAATAAAGTTTAATCGCTAAGAAACATTAGTTACTCGTTTGAACTTCGGTTTATCTACGTCAAATTTCATACAAAAATGATCTGCTTTATAATAATTTACAATAAAAAAAAAAAAGGTTCTCATTAGAAAAAATAAGTTTATATCTCTACAGGAGAAAAAAAATGCAGGAAAAAAATCTAAAATGTTTTATAAAATATATTCATTCCAAGTATAGGCACTTGAAAACTCCAATCATCAAAATTTTAATAAATGCAAAAATAAAGGGTACAATGAGGGCCCATGCTCGGCGAAACATACTGTTTAGTTCAGTGGTTCCTAACCTGTTTCATTCAACGCCCCCCTTGTAAATTTACTAAAATCTCATTCCCCCAGCCCGCCCTTAAATTAGAGTTTAGGAGAATTTTTTCGCTAAAAAAAAAAAACAACTACTTATTTACTATTATTATTTTCATAATTTTAAAAATGTATTATAAATCAATTTACGAAGTAATAATATTAAGTATAAGAAAAAATTATTGAATATAAAAAAAAATTATGAATATCAAATATATAAACAAAATAATTATTTTCATAATTCCATCATCACCATATCCCCCCCCCCCCCCCACGAACAGACTCTAAATTCCCCCATGGTTGGGAACCGCTGGTTTAGTCGACAGTAGCCGCATTTGTTATAAAATATTATAATTTAAAATACTCTTAGGTATAGTGCCTGTATTGTATGCTTATTAGAGCCTGTTAGAGCCAGTTTCCCCTTTGCATATTGTACTAATGTACCTACTATTGTCTATTGAGTATTAATGTCTACTATCGATCAAAATAATTAAACTGAATAACCAGTCACCACCCAACAATAATTTTGACGTCAATGCATTATAATATCAGTACTTATAGAGTTGACAAAAATAAACTTCGAATACGCTCGCATTGATATTAATATATTATTATAATAATTTCAGAGAAATGTTTGAGTGAGAATTCAGAATCGAAATTTTAAAACCATACAAAATTATTTGTGTTTACAGTTATCTCCGTTGTATTATTATAATGTCTGGTATCCGATGTTCGTGTTTTAAAACTTAAACTCCTGAGAAAGTCCAATTCAAATTATTCAAATTTTACTATAAAATCGTATAATAATTTGAAAAAGTTATGGGAACGCATTCAGATATTCAACCTGAGTTATATTTAAACTTTTAAAATAATTAAGAAAACTTTATTAAAATATGAATTTTTATGAAGATTGGAGGTGAAAATATAATAATTTAGTCCAACTCGAATACTCGAAATGTTATGTTTTTATTTCGTTTCACTATTATTAAAAAAAATATATGTCTATAGGTACGAATATCAAAGTAGGTATGATTAACATTTATATAATAAAACAAATTCAAAGAATTTTCAACTATCAATTTTACCAAATCTAAATTTGAATGAGTTTGCTAATATACATTATCAGGTAATGATGTGTATACCAATATATTATGACATAAAAAACCGATAAATACAATCATTAACTATTAAATATATTTCATTTTGATTCAATCAAAGTAGCGAAATGAATTAATAGTTCAATCTAATTTAATATATTATTATATAAATTATAATATAAACTAAAATGAACGCGTTCAAAGGGTAAAGTTATGATGCAATTTAAAAATTTGATGACGAGACGAAATTAAAGACGAATAGTTTAATTTAAAAAATCTGTAAATGCAGCATTTTATTATGAATGATCTTATGAGCGTGATACACATTACACGTGCCAGTTAAATTAATTCATTTAGTTTGAATATTATAAACCATATAGACTATAATGCCATATAGACTATAATGACTATATAACTATTCATGTAATCGCGATTGAGCAATAAATCATTTGATAATATCATTTCCAACGTGATGAACATTAATAAAAATATTTTATTATACACATACATTTTTATGTTTATGATAATTATATTAGGTATTCAGTACATCTAACAACTTAAAAAAATAATAAAATTGTTTTTGAAATCGGTCATTACCAATACCATTTATACCTAATTTACCTAAACTTATGTTTATTTTCAGTTATAGATTTTCAGAAAATCAACGAATCCTTTAAAAATTTAATAATTATCTATGACGATAGGAATTTTATTTATAAAAGAAATGTTCAATATTTCAAAGTTTAAATAATGAAGATCAAAATAAAATACATGTACAAGAAAAATTATCTCATGAAAATTGTTATTCATGTACTTGTTTTATGTTTCAAAAATGCACTGAACGAGTCTTGTTGTATTTTTGTAATATTACTGATGATCTACGACTGTAAAATTACACACGTCTCTAAAATTGTGTAGTTTAAAAAAAATTAGAAAAAACCTACATAAAACATTTAAAAAAAAAAAATAATATTTTGAATTATGATAATCATTGCCATAATGCCATCACATGATATAATATTAACACACATTTTTTTCACCGAAAAACCTGGCACCCAGTTTATAACTATAGTACGCGGAAACTTACCTGAAACGGAAATACGTGAGAATTTTTCCAATTTTGGCTTGCAAAGCAAAAACAAAATTGTCGTGTCAAATTATTGATAAATAATTGTATTTACCGATTCTGATTTGCAACGTCAACTGTCCCCCCTCACCCTTTGAAATAAAAATCTCGTCACCGACCACAAGTATATATTATATTGAGTAATATGTAACGTATTGAGTGACATGTATTTTATGCATTTTCAAAAACATAATTTGTGTACTCGAAAAAAAAATATTTAATTATAATATGTAAGCAAGTTAAATTTGCTGAATATAATATCGTTTTCACACTTTTCAAATGCAAACCATTATTACTTAATCATCTTCGTAGAAGATTATCTGATTGTTTTTTTTACCTTAAAAGTAACGTCAAAATATCGTAGTAGGTACCTATAATATTATATTTTTCAGTAAGATTTAGAATATTGATTAGTGATTTAATTTATATTAATTTTCGCATTTAAGTAATATGTATCATTATACTGAATTAGTTATTATAAAAAAAAATGTCATGTACAAAAGTCTGTACAAATAAATATCGATTGAAAAATAATTTTACTATCAACATTTATCTAAAAAAAAACAGTCATACATAAATTGAATTAATAAAAATTATATATGAAATTATAAAATTTGAGTTAAAAACTTAAGTTAAGAAATATTAAAGAATATTTGATGTTCTGTTCGTATAGTAAAAAAAATTAACACAAAAAAGCCAAATTACAGTATATATTTATATACCTAGTAAGATTTAATTTAATGATGATAAATTTAATTATAAATGTATGGGTTCTCAACTTGCTCTAAGCAACAAGTGCTATACATTTAAATGATAAAAACAAAATAAGGTACCTAACAATATTTTAAATTGCCATTGTACCTACCTATAGTAGTCGTATTTAATACAGCCTATAGGTATACTACCTAGCTGACCATTAACAAACACGAAAAATAATAATTTCATTAGTTTTTTTTTTTAACGTTTTGAAATGGTAAATAACAATAATTATATTTCAACGAATTATGCGAAAGCTAAAATTAATCATCAGAATAATATTTTAGTTTTGTAGGTAATTAACGTTTCCGTTTTATTATTCGGAATCATTTTATAAACTTATATACTATTATCTAGTGATTAGATTACTGAAAAAAAGAATTATGTTACATTAAGTTATTAAATGTCAGACACATAAATTGAATTTAAAAATGAAAAAAAAATATCTAAAAAATTAGATAAAAATTATCTAAAAACATGCGTAACGCAAACAAACACGCTGATGTATGAAATTAAAACGCCAGAATATACCAACGTAATATTACAGGATAGGTAATGGCATAAATATAATACTTGAACTTAATGCGAAACACAAGACGGTTGTCACGTATATATTATGTCTTTGGAGGCAAATAACGAACCGTGTATATATTATTATTTTGTTGGAATTAATTTGTCATCTTCTCCTTACGCACAATATTTGTGTTTGGAGCGTATATCGATGAGAATAAAATAATATCACGTGAACGCGAACACGGTATACTATTGTAATATAGGTACCTTAACCTAATACACAATATCATTTATATATTGCTTACGATAAATGTAATAACGATGTCTGCTGCTCGGCAA
This sequence comes from Sitobion miscanthi, assembly GCA_008086715.1. NCBI lineage: Eukaryota > Metazoa > Arthropoda > Insecta > Hemiptera > Aphididae > Sitobion > Sitobion miscanthi. The sequence continues at coordinate 7,079,830 of CM017804.1, forward strand.
TAATAACGTTTCTGCCGTATAATATCTATATACCTTTCAAATAAGTGCGAGGATTTTGCTCATTCGATAGCATTACCTATAAGATAAACGAATGTAGGCGATCAGTTTTAATTTGGCTGCAAGGGGTTAGGATTTCAAGTGTCAGAGCTGGTAGCTTTGAAATATTACCTACACGATTATGAAACTGTGTAGTCACGAATAGTGCAGCATAATTTGCTTACCATAGATATGTTTTTTTTTTTGTTATTGCATACACGGTATAATGTGTTTGTAACCATGATAGCCGGCACACGCTTTATTAAAGAATGATTCTGTTATTCTTATAATAATATATGATGAATATGATGAATAACATTATGATAAATAGTAAAACATTTGAAATATCACATTGGTCATCGATATTTTTCCGGCATAATGTATAATATTATAGAAGTTAAAATACTCTGTTATACATTTTACATTGGTAGTAATATTATGTGGGTATACCTACTCAATAAACACTCTCTGTATCTTTTCTTTTTTCCTCGAGAATTAATTTTGTTTGGATTAAATACTGCTCATCGTTTAACTACCTATCTATACTATTAAATCTTCACTTTAATCTCGTCAAGTGCCTATAAGTGCGTTAAAAAAACCGTCACAATAATCAATAAATATTGAAACATAGCTATAGGTATTCTATATCATAATAATAATTGTATTTAAATGTTGAAAGATAATTCAAGAAAATAAAATAAAAACGTATAAAGGAAATTATGAGAAATCGATAATAGGTTTAATTTGCTTGAAATGTTAGATATAGGTATCTAGGTATTCAGTTTTAATTATTTAAACCAAAACATTATTACCTACAAAATAATATGGAAGTACCAAGTATGTACCTAATAACATCGTTGATAATCACAAAAAAATGTAATTTAAATTTTATAAAAAAAAGTTAAATAAATGTAAAAGTTTATTTTATTTTATAGTATTAAATTTAGCATTAAGTAGTTATGTATAGCTATATAAAACACAGAAAGTATAATATTATGGTACGCATTGTGTAGCATCTTGTCACATCTTATAACAGTTTTGTATGACCTGAAAAGATTAGTTTTACATTTTTTTTTTTATTACACCTAATTGTAAAATAGTTATTGATTCGATGATAAACAATTAATATGAATTTTTCGTTAATATATTATGAAAAAAACTTTAAATCAACAATAATTATTCCAATTTACATTTGTTTGAATTTAACATTATTATTATTGTTCGACTTTAACAGAATATGATCAAATCGCAGATACCTAACTTCCAAATGTCCATACATAAATAATAAAGTATAAAACATATCTAAACTGGGCTATCATCTTATTTCAGTTAACCATATATTTAAGTATTATTTGAATTTTTATGAAGATTTAAAAAAATTTAATGTTAGTAAAAATTACATAATTATGAGCTACAAATTATTTTTGAATAAATATACAAATTCATTTTTTTAATAAAACTGAATTATTTTATAAGACAATATCACTGCCTTCAAATAATTGTAAATATTATAAACAATAAAATGATCCTATAAAAATTGTATTAAAATGTTTACCTGTTGCAGAAATCTAACTGAAAATATGTCATGCAAATAACAAATATTTTGTTTTATATTATTACGTTATAATTATATTTATTATTTAGTATACATATATAATCAATAGTGGACAGTAACTATGAAGTATAAATGATTTAAAGTTTTAATAATTTTTATGAACACATGCAACATTACCTATACTTTTTCACCTTTTTGTAAAAATCAAAACTATAATTAAACGAGTAAAACTATTGTTACGTAAAAATATTATAAATACTATGCAGGTAAAGTACTTGGATGATTCTATATTATTTTAAAGTTTATATGAAGTTTATTTTAAACACCTGAAAATATTAGTTATTTTATCACATAAACTATGTTAAGCGTAAAGAGCAAGCACAATATAATTTGTTATAAATCACTATCGTGTAATTTTTATACTGTAAGCAATTATATTATTCAACTTTTTAAATAAAACTAAAAAAATGTTTAAATAAACGAATACATACATTTTAGAAATTAAATTACAGAAAATTATTTTAAACGGTATTACCGTACCACAAAGTTGCAGCTAGAGAAACATTTTAATGCAAATATGTGGATAATAATTTCGAAACTTAAATATAATTATAGTAATATTTTCAATAGATACATCCTACATTTGGGCGTAACACCTTTCGCTCAAAAATGACGTTTCCCATTTGCCCATGATTTCTATATATTTTTTCCCCACATCGCCAAAAAAAAAAAAAAAAAAACCAAAACCAAATAAATGTTATCATTGTGATTTAGTTATACCTACTACCATCAATGTTACTATAATGGGGAAATATTTGAAGAATATAAAATTGAATAACGATTTTTAAAATATATTTTGGGAACTACTTAGGTAAGTAAAATTATTGAAGTGTTTGGTAGGTATATCGCTATCGGATCTAATTACAATAGAATTAAATATTAAAATTTGATTTAAAGAACGAAAAAAAATCATCGCAAATTACTACAAAAATGAGAATTGGAAGATGGATACTTAGTAATTTTTGAATATTATATGTTATTATTCAATCCCAAAAAATAGATGATAGCTGACTGTAGAAAAATATTTGAAATAATATTCTGGAAATTTGATAGTTAAAGTATTATGTAGGTACCTAAAGTAAAGTAAATATTTTTTAATAATTTCTTTGTGTTGTAAATTTATAGGGAATTAACATAATGATCACCATTGATAGTAACAATAAACTTTATTGTTAGTGTTTAACTAATTTTCAAATGTTTGGTCGTTAATGAAAAGAGAAACTGTGCAAATAGGGTAAAATAATTGTTGAGCGAAAAGGGAACGTGGGCCATAAGGGGTGAATATTACCCCTAGATTTTAGGGGTAACACCTAAAGACATGCCTGATCCGAATATGTAATTATAATTTATTGTAAGATTTAATAATCAGCCAAAGACATTTTGAAAAATATGATATTGAGAATAGTGTATACCAAGCGATTATTTGTAGTAAAACATAATCGAAATAATTGATTTCTAGCAATTAGATCCGTGTCAATGTACAATGCAACAAAGGACTGTAAAACAAACAAATACAAAAAACCAAACCCAATTAAAAATTCGATGGTTAAACGGATATTTTATCAATCGGAAAATTCGGAGCGGGTTGATCCATTCGTCTGTTGGATAACATAAAGTGAGTGAAGTACAATCAAGTTCTCTGCATATTAGAAAATAAATCATCGTGCTATGATATTTTAATGTGCATAATTATATAAGTCATATAGTTTGTAAATTGTAGTGCACCTCGAAGTATAGATAAATATTAAGGCCAACATTAACCCTACCTACTCTCATGTTATATTGTACAACTTTATCTTATAATTTATTATATTTTGTGGTAACGAATAAAATGTGCAGAACATTATAGACTAAGATGTTAATGACTAGGGAGATGACGTGTGCAAAATACAGATACCGAGATTCACCGTGTAAAACGAGTTAACAAACTATTTTATGGATGTAATGAAAACGGAATTTAACTATTGCAATAAAAAAAAATGCTTGTCTCGATGATAGGTCATGTCGATAAATATCATAATAATAATAGTATAACATTTTATAAGTAAAATAACGGTTTGATGAAAATATAATATTAGGTATTTTTAGTGCTGCAAAACTTGCAATAGTGCTGAATTCTATTGGAACTTCATCGTGTATAATACAATTTCAGTTTTCAATAATATCATAATAATTATTGTGTGTTGCGGTGATAATAATATTATTATATCCTTGACAAAGGTATAGGTACTGCAATCGACACGGTGATGGTTGTAGTTTTTTGCGTGAACCCGACGGGTGATTTGCATTTTACTATTATTATTGTAGTATTTCGACAGCTAGATATATACAGATATAATAATAATATAGTATAATATACGTGTCTGCCGGAGTGCGCACAGATTTTCGATGTGGTCGCGGAATGGTTGGTTAGGTTAGGTCAGTGTAGCTAGATGAACGGTCGTTGAGCCATGTACAGAGGTACGTCGAAATAATAAAATTTTAAGTAGATGGTGAAGGAGAGAGAATAAAAACCAGAAAATAAAAGTGGCCACGTCACGACATCATTATTATTATTATTATTATTACTGAACAACCGGCGTGCGGTGTACTGTAAGTATAATATGTATAATGTGCATAGGTTTATATTATACAAGGTACGCACAAACAATATTTTTCCAGTCGATTATAAAAATATTATTATTATTGAAATAAATAATCGACTGTACGTGTCAAAACAAAATGCTGTCGTCGTAGGCGGGAGACCACATGATTATAAAATAATAATACCTAATAGTACAATACTTAACAGCTAGGTAATATAGGTACCCGATATCGTATCATTATTTAAATATGCAAACCGTGGAGCAAAGTGGTGAGGCGAATCGTACGAAAATGTAACAATACAACTTATATTTATAACTTATAAGCTTATAACAATAATAATAATAATAATAAAAGGGCCAAAGATCGTCGATACCGCAACCGCCGACAAAACGATTACAATGTCGTGGGAAATCGATTTCTTTCGTTCGGTTGGTGCGATGGCATTGCGCACTGTCTCCCGTTTGTATAATGATATTCGACATTATTAGGCATATTTGTGTCGTGTAAGTAAAAAAAAACAATATATTATATTATTATGTACCAGTCGAGTGTCGAGTCAAGTACTCGGAGAAAAAAAATCAAAATTGACAAACGGTTCTGAGCAGGATGCATAATGTGTGTGCACAATGCAGAAAAGTTTAATCAAACGTTTGAGCAAACATTTTCGAAAAATAAAAATAATGGGTACAATGTTAAATGTCAATTTTTTTACAATTATAGTTTGAAAAATGTACGGACCAACGGCCTATAACCGTATTTAATTTGACATGTGACTTGTGCAATTGAAAATCGTACGATAAAATAAAAATCTGAAAAAGTGATCAGTTTCATAAATTTCTTGAATTTTTAGAATATTTTAGAATAGGGTATATCTACCTACCCATAAGGTATGAACATTCTGACGGTAAATATTTAGTTTGAATTCAAAATCTCTAAAATCATTTATTTTTTTAATTAAAGCGAAATTATATTTATTGTGCTGTAAATTTCTCCGAACAGTATAAAAATGTCCACTTAGAACGTGCCTATGTAATAAAAAAAAAAAAAACAAGAAACATATTATAGCATCGTCGTCAAACCACGAACGCTCTTTGCCACTCATTGCTCAAAATCCGAACACAGGCAATTGCCATGAAAAATATAAAAACAGTCGAGAAACTAGAGAACACCGAGAAATACACGACATGATGAACATTTAGGAGGTAGTTTTCATTTTTTGGGTAAAATTCCGATCGAATACAGTTGCAATAAACGGTTAACATTGATTGCGTACAATTGATGCGACTTCTTTAACGATTTAACACGGGAATTAGTATGACGTGAAATATATAATATGGAAGTCAAGTGACCACGTAAGCGTTTAAACGACTCTACGGGGTTGTGAGGGTTACCACGCAGCGATGCGAATTCATATAATATTTAAATGTAGGCATTTACCCTTCGACTGGACGGGAAAGTTTTCGTGCGCCAAGTCGATATCATGTTAAACGTATTAAGCTGTTTTAGTCGATTCACCGTAAAAATGTAATATAATATAGTATTAAGACTGGTTATCACGATCGACACGAGATTCGCTCCACCGGAGAAATTCTACCCGCCACAAAATAATAAATTCCGCAAAACATGACGCTAACTGCGTTACAGTCGTTAAAGTTTATGGGTACCTACACTTTCCGCCGACGTCATTGTCGGGGAAAAACGCGAAAACTCATTGCGAAATATTATATCTGTCTACCCATACGCCTACCTACCTGTCAGAAGAATTATATTGGACACTGCAGCTCACCGCCACTACATTACGTTAAGGTGTTACGCGCAACGGATAGTATGCATATATCGTGATCGAACAATATTAATATAACGATATAAAAGTAGGCATAGTGCAAAATATGTATAGTTAATAATTATAATATTATTATTATTTAGGTATGCACTTTTGGCATGTTATGCATACACACGTACAACAGTAATAGTTAGGTATGTGCATGTGTAGCGTCAACACTTACGATAATTACATGGTCCGACGTTTTCCGGCGGACGCGAGTCGTAGCGGTGCGGCGGACGTGCGGCGGAAAGCCACGACGGTCACGCCGGGCGGACGTTTTTCGGAGTGCATGTCTTCGGCGGCCGGTCAATCGTCGATCGTCGCGGTAGGGAGGTTTAAATAAAAAAATTCGTCCTCTCTCCGACCTAATGCGATATGTACATCAACAACAACAATAACGATAACAATAATAATAGCAATATAATATCATTATTGCGTTACAATCATAGATATCATTGTGTATTATTATTACGAACGCGCCGTTTCGCGGGTCTGCAACGCGGTTATCGCTCTCCGACCGTCGTCGTGTCCTCTCTCCGCGAATTACGTATTATTATTCGACATCCGCCGTCTTTGAAGGGCCGACGCGGCGGGGACGGGGCGCCGAGTGACTTTCGGGCGGCGTGTACAGCGCCGTAGAAAAAAAAAACCGAATTTCGGGGGAGGAAGACACTTTGGAGCAACACCGAGAAAACGGCACCTGATGAGGGGGTCGCGTGTTTCGCGTGTTTCGCGGACGTCGACGCCGAGAGCAGCGGCGGACGTGCGCGCTCGCTATATTTCCACTACCAACTGGCGTCTGACGGGGCCCGACCGACCGGTGCCGCCGCCGCCGCTGTTGCCCACTACACACGCGTATTATACATTATTATATTATATTATTATGTAGGTACACATACAATACGCGGTATTGTAGTATAATAATGTAATATTATGTTTATTATTATTATATTGTACTACCGCGGCGCACCGCTCTGTACTAGAATATAATATAATATTATTATTCATCATCATTAGGATAATTTCCATACAGTGCGCGTGCGACGACTATAATAATATAATGTATGCGTCGTCAATTATATTATTATTTATTATGCACTGCACGAATACATTATTATATTATTATATTAAAATATTACTATGACATACGATAATAATAATAATAATATAATATGATGACGTTTCGTGTCAACTTATAAACTAGGTACCCACTAAGTGGGTACATATTATGATATTATGTTCCGAGTGTGTGTTGTATATTATTATGTACCTATATATAATATTATCATTATCCCGTTAATGTAAATAATTGAGACACTTTTGTAAGAACAATAGCGCCCAATTCCGACTTTCGCAAAATTATTCTTTTTCGGGACACAAACATCATTTGTTCGCAGAGAACTAAACATTTCGATCACGCACGGTATTTTTTCATTTTTCTTATTTGGCGCAGATGCCTGTTCTCACGTGGTTAGGTTCCGTTTACGACGGGTCCAAAATCATGATTTAAAAATCGAAAAAATTACTCTAGACGCATAAATTAAACGTGGGCGTTTCGAAAACAATGATGCCGATGCTCATCATATAAGTGTCTCGAGGGATCATGATTTCGACGATTCGTGTCGAGCAGTGTCTTAAAAAATTCGGACGGGACCGATAGTGAAAGTGCGAAGCGACCGAGGATGGTGGCGCGGCGATCGGTTGTCGGTGAGAGGACAGCGGTCCGAGAGCCATGCGGAAAATGGGAAATTTTCTCGCGCGGTACGAATTGTTGTTATCGTGCAATAATATTGTTATGTTGTGTTTTCGTGTATTACATTGTTATGATATCATGTTAACTATCATTATAATATTATTATTGTTATAATCATTATCATTACCTGCGGCCCACGGCGGTGCCGGTGTTATTTTACACGTATGTGCGTGGTGTGCGTGATCTTGACGTGACGAGCTCGAGACGGACGGACCGCTCGGACGAGTTGTGTCGACGGGACCGAACTGGACGATGGAGCCGACCGCCGCTGGCGCCGCTTTTGTCACCGCCGCCGCCTCCCGCAGGGGCGGCCACCGCCGCTCGCCCGGCGCGCACTGCGCAACCGCGACGCCGCCTCTTTCGCCCGGACAGTTATCAATTCCGGCGGCAGCGGCGGTTCAGCTAACCGGGATCGACCGTTTTTGTTTGTTTGTTTGTTTGTGTGTTGGTGTGCTTGTGTTTGTGAGTGTTTGTTTTTGAGAGCGCTCGCTCCCGATTCGTCCGAGCTTTGGAAATGTCAAAAAGTTTCTATCCATTTTTTTCGATTCTCTTCCGCGCGGTCGTTAAAAGTTTTATACATTATTTGTGTCTAACGATAGCGCACACACACTGACATTTGCGACTTAAGTCGCTAAACCATCATAATAATATATACCTAGAATTATCGTTGCGGTTGACATGATTTCCCCTTAAAATAGGAAAATTCGTAAAACGATAATATATTATATAACATACTGAGACGAAAGTAATTCGTTTAAAATAATTTAAAATGCACGACTTTTTAGAATTTTAGTTTATTCAAGATTTATCATCGTAATAATAATATTATGTCTCAGCAGCATATGACGTACCAAAAAGTTTTAAACTGTGCAAAATTGCGGCCATCGGCCATACACATATTATAATATTATTATAACATAAAACTGGCTGCGATATTATTCCATATTATCGTTTTTTTCGCCCTCGTTAATGAAATAATTATCAGACGCACACACTGTTAAAGCATTTGTCGAAAACTTCTAATGCTTATTAGACGTAATCCTAAACAAACTAATGTTTTTTATCGGCTCATGTACACCTATTAATAATACCGATACAAGATGTATGACGTATTGATAATAATTTAAACATTATCAATAACTGTATAAATTTATCCCACAGCCTTCAAAATACCGAATGCCCATGCCATCCTTTAAAATAACTATAATGATAGGTACCTATCTGAAATATCTTTTATAAAATCATATTATATACTTATCGATTTTTTTGACAGTAAGTATTCGTTATCTGGAATATTATGAATGTAAGATTATTTTTATTATCTTATCTGAGACCATCATAAAATAACATTTAAAAAAAAATTGTATTTTAGTACTTTTCATTGTAAAAATTTTAAGTTTTTACTTTATTTTGAAAGTTAACTTAAAACTTAATTTCATATTCCAAAGCAAAATATTCTTCTGAGAATTTTAACATAATAATATAAAAGCGAATTTCAAACGAATATTTTATTAGTTAATACTTATTAATAGCATTTAAAGTTTTTATGAGTGGGGTGGAACGGTGGTATTCAGCAAAACGCTGGTCCACCAGTGCTATTATAAATTAATAATATACTTGAAGTTTGATTTTTATATTAAACCTATAGTACTAAGTTTAAATTCTCAAAAAAAAATACTCTGGTTTGGAATTTGAAAGTACAGATGTAATTTACCTATAAACACAGATAATGTTTTTACATTTAAGTTTTATGATAGCTATCATTTCGACGTAATACTAAAACTGTACCAATTCAAAAATACAATATTGGTTCCGCTGAACGCAATGAATATTGTATGTTCTATATAGGTACAGTTCATAAAACAGTGACAACACTGTCTTCATGTCGGTGTGACGTCCTCTTTTAATAAGATGATTAAATAAAATAGGTATATTGCACATTAAAATAATTTATATTACCTTGGGCATTACTTCTACGTTTTAATTGTATTTTATAGTAAAGCATTTTTAATAAAATTAAAATAAAACATTCTGTAATTTAGTAGCAGTAAAAAATAATGCAATTTTTAAATTGTTGTCGATATTAAATGTTATAAAATTATGCTGAATAATAACTTTCTTACGCATCATTTTCACTTTAAAATATTTCCATCAGTTAATAGAATACCTACATTATGAGATTTTATTAAACAAAAATAAATACAAAAGACCAACTATAAAAAAATAGATAAATTTATGAAAATGTCTATACCTACAATATTTATCTTTATATATATATACTCAGATACTTGCTGATAATAATTTTAATATTACAAATTAAATACCTTCACCAACATTATGAAAATGTTCAACAAGTATAAGTTTATTGTTAATATAACATATTTTTTTCATGAATTACAAAAAAAATATATTATTTAATTACTTTTCCAAGTACCAATTGTAACAATCTAGTAGTATTAATAGTTGGTAAAATATAAAAATTTTACATGTGTCTATCTACTATTAATATATTATTATATATATAATTTTTAAAATAAAAGTATTTAATAAGTATTGTAGCAATAATTTTTTTATTCATATATACACAACACTACTGTTGATATATGACGTCTCAATAAATTTCAAAAAAAAAAAAATGTATACTTACAGAAAAATAAATTTCAATTCCAATGAATAAAAATAACTATAAAAGTAATAACAATTAAAAATTATTCTAGGCTTAAAGTGAAGAGAGTTAATTATTATTTTTTTCATGAAATTCTATCACTGGAGTACCTACCTATACATTATACTAGGAACAAAATATAATTAAAATTATTAAATGTATTTTATCACTGTTTCTACCTACCTTATAATAGAGAGGACAAACATTTTTTACTAGCCTCCAGCTGGTTAATAAAAATCAGGGACTGTTCGACCAATACATAATATTGAAGGTTACAAGACAAGAGATCATCCGAGTTTGACGCTGACGCGTATGTGGATAAAATACAGCCATGTCAGACGAAACAGTCCAAAATCATTGGGGATAATGAAATATACTCACCGTACGCGGTTGTATATGGTTACAAAATAATATTTTCCATCCCGTTTACAACAATTTATTATGGTTAATACTCGTTTAATACAGTAGATATTTTAATTTTGTGTTGATTTGGTAAGAATTTCAGGCAATAAAAAAAACATTATTTTCATTAAAAAAATCCAGTGGAAATATTTATTGCATAGCATAATATTCGTTGTTAAATTTATTAATATGGACATACGATATATAGTATAATATTATACGCCCGGAAAGAAAAGAAAACAATACGTCTTGTCTGATCAATATATATCTAACGAAATATATATATTTTATTTTACAAAATACTGGATTCTTGGGCTCAAAATGAATTAACCACTAAACTAATACATTTTCTAAATGAATGTACTATGCAAATTAATTTAGATATAAAGAAACAAAATAATGTAAATAATTGTAAATAACTAAATGATAATCATATTGCCGTTGAAGCATTAAATTATATAAAACATATTATATTATGCTTTCAGTTAATTAATTAAATTACATAGTTTTGCATTGTGATTTTAAAATAAGACGTAATCAACTCACTAATGATTTAACTTCTGGTAATTAACTTTACTAGAGTATTATACCGCCTATTACACTGAGCATACTCACCCCTTTTATTCTTTAATAATACAGTTATAATTATTGAACTTCATATCTTGAGAATTTTTAAGTGTAGGTACTAGTAGACTATATTTTCAAAAACTTCAAATGTTGTGTACTATCAAAAAAAAATATGGTCTGTGGTGGTAAGTATATAGTATATATTATATTTGTATATTCACATAGCGAGTTTACATTTTTACTGCGGTTATCTCACTTTGTTTAATAGGCAATGTTCCGATTATTTTTTTTTTTATTGTACTTTGTACACATTATCACAAATAATTATAAAAATCATTACAAAAAAATGTACTTTTAACTGTCTTAAACCCTTTTTTGAAATATTTTTTTAAAGTTATAAAAAGACTCAATTTGGTAAAATATAATTTTTTAATTTATTTTATGGACAAATTATTATATAGAATTTATTCACGGGTTATATATTTTGCGTTAGCGAAATTCTTAAATTTCTGTAAATTGATAAACACATGATTTTTCAAAAAATAATAATTTGGACGAGTAGTTTTTGAATTATGATACTAAACGTACTTAGGACAATAGTCCTGAATATTATATTTAACATTATAATATTATATTTTATTATAATGTTATATTTAGAAAAGATGTTAAGTGCTTATTATACTCTGACAATTTGTATAAATTATTAAATGCTAATATTATTATAATAATAAAATTATAAATAATGCCTACTATAGTTAGGTACTATATAATTTTAAAATCAATATAGTCCCCATTTTATCATAAACATTTACCCTTATGGTACCTACATAAATTGTAATAACTCAGAAAGAACCTACGTGTTTGATTATCAATTTATATTTATAATTTATGCCTATAGGTACATTAATATTTGTTTGTACCAAACAATCAACCTAACAATTTTCAGTGAAAAAGAATGTTATTCATTTGACACCACAATTACTCTCATTAAAAGGTATGAAAATATAACTATTCGGAAACATGGTCCTAAAGTACTTAAGTATAGTTAAAAATTCCAAAAATTTTAATTTAAAATTATCCTTAGTTTAAAGAAAATTAGAGGTGAACATGCTCGGGGATTCACACATTAACTGTAAAAGTCAGAAATAATTTTAGATTTTACTTAATATAATAAAATATCTAAGCTCTTATACTATTACAACTGCCTGCAATTATTAACGAATTATATCTCTAATATAGTTACTATTATTTATTTTAAATTATTATTATTATTAATTATCATGTCAATCAGTGTTTAAATATTACCTAGGTATTTATTGCATGCACTAAAAATGCTATTTAAATGAAATATATTTTTCAACAAAATGTTTAATCTCATAATTATAATTATTTATTTTACCTCCAAATAATAATTTTATCATCGATTTAAATATTATATTATTCAATAAATTGTTTTTTTTTTTAAATTAGGTATACCTAGTTAATTTTTTTTAAAAAATGGTGTTAATTAATATTATTTAATATTATATATTTATAAAAAAAAAATAATTAATAATTATATTCGCATTTATTATGTAAGCTATTTATAAATGGCATTAATAAATAATATTTAATTTTACCTTTAAAAAAAAAAACATTTTAAATTACATTACCCATTTTATGTAAAGTCAATTTTATTTATATATTTATTGATGAAAAATAGAAGCGAAATACAAAAGAATATTTTTAATAGATTACCTGTAAACTAATCGTAACGATTATAGTGCGTATAGTTTCAGATAGTGAGAATTATTAATAATTTAAAATATTTACCTAAGTGTTTTTTTGCTATCGTATAATGTATAATATTATTTTATTATGGTACTCACCTTATATTAATCGACGTATTGTTTCGGTGGTTGATCACATCCATCCCCGCGAGTGGTCCTTTGTAGTCGGCAGCATTGTATATTTTCGTGCAGTGTTCCGACTGTAGCGGTAGGCTACAAATAAAAAATAAATAAATATTAATCATAACGGCGAGAATTTTGTCTGTGAACATTAAACGTTAAACGAAATGTTCGTTCTCACCCAATCGAACGACGGCCGCGGCGGAATAATCAGTGTTAAATACGTGCTACAGACCAGAGCAGAGTGATGTTCGGCCGTCCCAGACTAGGGGTTTTAAGGGTACAACAAGTCGTAGCTGATATCCGTAAAGCGCATACAGCGTCATGCGCAAACGCGCAATCTACAAATAATATTAATATTTCGTGCGAACTATAATAATTTATCATAACGTTCAAATGTATATATATATACGCATAACATATTATCACATGAACGATTAAATGAAAAAAATTGTTTAAGCGCGTTTTTAGTTTGAACAACAACACTGTGACAAAAATACAAAATTATTATTAATCATAGGTATTAACCTATATATGTATATTATAGGTATATATTATATACATACGTTTATATTTTATAAAACTGATATTGTTTTATCGTGCTATTAACATTTTAAATAAACGCATGAGTAACATAAATGAGTGCATACAGAGTGACCCGAGAGAAAATAAAATATACACATACTTATTCGGATGTAATTAATATTTATAATAATATTTTTATTTTCACGGACAAATATTATTTATTTTTAATAGATACCCTAGTATTACGGCGCAAAATAACGATTTATAGTGATACAGAAGGATTTTGACACCGTTTGAATATGTTTAGACAATATCTTCTTATGCATGCGTAATGCAATAATTAGAAAAAAAACAAAAACTGACGTAGAATAACTTTTGGAATCTAAAAAACAAAACGACTACAATCTGTATATTATGGAAATTTTTTTTTTTTGAAAATTGTATGCTTGATATGTTTGGCGTATCCTATTGATATTAACATTTATTTTTTTCCAGTATACTATAGGTAAGCATATTGGTAATTAATTTTCACTTTAATGTTTTTTTTTTTTATCCAAATTGAATTAAATAAGAACTTAAAATAATTATAATATACACATATGACTGATAATTGTTTATAATAATTTTTTGACTGAGAATCAAAAATTCAAAAATGCTGAGTGGCCAAGGATAAAAGAAAGCAATTACTTAGTTGTTAAGCAAAATATAATTATGTGGTTTAATTGTATATCTTATTCGTGAGTAAATAATAAACCAAACTTTTTCGATATACTATTTTTTAGAAGTTTATATTTCAAATCAAAAAGACGTCCATGTGTCATTCTCCGTCTTACTAACTTTCAGAATATTACATTTATTTTCAGCAGAATACATTTTGTATCTTTGATTATATTAAAAGGATACATTTATTGGCCTATTGCCAAATTTAAATGTAAGAATATAATCCATGTAATTGTATGAGATTATAACATTATATTGATATTTTAATATTTAAATTTTAAAGCGGGATGTGAGCATTTTTTATTTATTTATAACTCACATTAAAATATTTAAATGTTAATAAAATCATTTATATGATAATATCCTTACCATTACATTTTACAAAAAGGCCAATTCAGTTTAATATTGGAACTAAACACACAAAACGGATTTGTATGAACGCACATATTTTGTTATACGTCGTACGACTTAACGTTTATAAGACGGATTAACACGTCATGCGAGTGTGTATAGTATCTTATAGACATTATAATAAATGTATAACAAAAATAATAGAAATAAAATGGGAATGATTCAACTGTTTTATTTTCATTATAAGAAGTAAAGTAGTATCGGCTCACAAGCTCAACGTTTACCACTGAATACTATGCTTTGGTTGAACATTTGTTGATCGATATTAAGTTGCGAACGCGTTGCAAGTTTCATTGGTCGACTTTATTTAGGTGCAATATGTGTAGTTTATTTGATATCGTATTATTTGACCTATAAACGTTTAACCTGACTAAGTTTTTCATTTAAACTAAACACCGTTTAATATGGACATTTGTTTTTTGGTTAGAAAAGTTTGCATAACCGTGAATCATCATGGGTTAAAATACAAATTTTATTTATTAATTAAATAAATGTATAATTTATCATTATTGATGATATTTCACAATCAGCTGGACAAATAATACTGATATGAAATGCAGAAAAATAAAACTGAGGTATATAATTATTACCTACGTTTTAATTATAGTCTAGAACATAAACGAATGATTAATTGGTACCTACCTATTTTTTTTTTTATGCGAGGCACCTCTCTTGAAACCGAGATGAATAAATCTCCCGACTTAATTTACATAAACGTACTTTTATTAAATCTACACACACATATTTTTTCGTTAAGTGTTTTGAAAATATGATGTTTTACATTACAATACATAAAACATTTTATTGTTAGTACCTATTTGGATTCTTATTTTTCAAGTTAAACTAACATACGTATTATTCTTTCACAGTTACATAATAGATACAAAAGTACTACCTACTAGAAGAATTTATTACAAACAAAATGTTTTGGATATTAAATATTAGAGTGTAAATGTTGATTGAACTAACATATAAATATATTTCGGATGTTTATAATAATTAAACAAATTAATTAAAATAGTAAAAAATTAAATATTCCCCAAAATATTTTTTACCATTAATTGTCCACATGAAATATAATAAAATTACAATTTATAATTTACAATAATTTTATAAAATACATTTTTAAAAAAATACAATAGTTAGTTATATTATTATTTAATTACGTAGGTCATATTATTACAAGATTTATTTAATTTTCCATTTCATGATTAAGCCCCTCTAAAAATTCACAGAGTATGCAACTTTATGCCCTGCCGAGTATTCCTTGTACGCTATATAGATTGTAGGATTCCAGCATAATTACATATTTTTAAACGGATAACTATTTTGTTGGTTTTTACGTTGTTATTGTTTCTTTAAATTCGTATATTTACTAAGGTATTTATATTATACTGTTATGATAAATTAAATTTTCAACCTTCTACTAAATAAAGTTAAACTTTCTAGGAAAATAAAAATACTGATTGGCATAGGTACTTAATTGAAAATTATATATAAATATTTAAAAAATGCTATGCCTGTAATTCATAGTTGATCATTTTTCACTAGGATTTTAAATTTAAATGTGACACAATGAATTTGATTCTTAATTAACAAAAATCTTTTATTTGCATTATATTTACTTGCAGGATGGTATATATATTATATGTAACATAAATCATATAGGTAGAAATTCAAATGTGTAGAATAAATATTAAATTATTCTATTATTCTATTAAAATGTCATATTAAATAAATGCTGTCAAATTCGAAAACAAAATATTGGTTAAATAAAAAAAAATTATTATTTTATGCACTATCACTGAATTACCAAAATTAATTAAGTTAAAAATGTCTACGTACCTGTTTTTTTCTTGGTTTTCATAAGTTTTTTTTATTATCTGCTGATAAATTGCAAAAAATATCTTTGATGAATTTTTAATTAATTGAAAAGCTGCATCATTTCATTTTTTACTGAAAAAAGGTTTTCGGACAAAAAAAACAGCACCAAAATAAAAAAAAAATTATGTTTACATGGTTATAATGTTTTTTTTTAAAGCTCCAATTAATTTAACTTACATTATGCTCACAGTATATTATGTACAAACTTCATAGGTATAAAGTATATAATATTACATTTACAAGCGACACTATTAGGTCATCCTATGTAATATATAAATATATTTATAGAACCGTAATTACCTAATGAAATTTAATTACAGCTTATTGGTTACACATCACAAAACACTGGGTTATCCAATATATTAGGTATATCAAATAATATATTTGTTTTATGAGAAATTAATATTTCAGTTCATTGTTCTTTGCGAATTTTTCGTCTACATTTACCATTTCAATTAATTTACAAACGTGAATGACGTTTATAGAAATAACGTTTGTCACCGAAATTCAAGGGTTGTAACTAAAGGAGTCACCGTGGAGGGCAAAGACATTTCCATGGTTTTTGTTATATTATACCCATTATAGTGGCATGACCTTCGCCACTCATTATAGATACGTATTTTGCAATACAACAAACAGAAGGAATAAAATAAAAATTAACCCCCTCCACTAATTTTATTTTTATTACCTATAGCTTTGATTTACTATGATTTATATTATTATAGTGGTAGGTATCACGATATTATACTGAAAAGTTTTCTTATGTAATACTGGCTACTGACTATTCAGTATTGAGGGCAATTTTACATTGCTAAACACACAGATAACATTTTTTCTTATTTCAAAGAATTAACATATTATTTCAAATTATAAAACATAAATAATATTAAGTAAAAATTAAAATTCCTTTAAATCAAAAGATGATATAAAAATATGTTATTGCCGATCTCTATATTATGATGACTCAGTGAGATTGGTCGAAATTGGGGACACAAAAGAAAATACCGTAAGACTGAAAAACACACTAAATGTCTAAATCTACAATTTTAAACTGAGTGGTGCAATAAATGTTCTTGTTGGTTTTACAATATTGGTGATAAAAAGTATTTTTTTTGTGTCCGTCATCACGATTTGGAACAGAAAATGAGACATAATCTACAGCATTGAGGGTGATTTTTGGTAGACACTTTGATGTAGTTGGTACTTCGGAGCTTTAGGGGAGAAGATCAAAAGTAAATTTCTTAGTAATATTCAGAACAGAACTAACAAAAACATCAAATAACGCAACTTTAGTTTTCGTCAAAATCAATTTTTTTTTTTTTTTTTTGAAAGAAAGAAAGAAAGAAATATTCGTAGAATGTTCTCAACAAATATTTATATTATAATTTTCTGTACATTATGTAATAATTCTTTAAATATTTAGAATTTTTTAGTTTGAACCATTATTAAGTAATACCATTTTAATTTTTTGACTTATTTAAATTTTTTTCATCAATATTCTGAACATGCGATCGCAGATTAAGATTCTTAATAATTTCTTCATAGTAATTTTAATACTTTAAAACATGCATAACAACTACAATATATTTTTTGGCTTTTAAAGAAGAAAATTTTTCGATATTCAGTATTATTTTACGAAAATGAAATATAGATTTTTCGTCTTACTTAATTAGTTATGTTTTTGTTATTTAAAAACATATTAATTTTAGAGACTTGAAATTTATTGACGGTACATGGATTATTATTTTCTATACACTGCAAATTTCAAATATTTAGTCTAACTTTATATCAGTCATATCATTATCTGGTACATCGATAAGTTCATAATAATAAAAAATTACTACGATACCTATAATATTATAATTATTATTATGTATGCAATAAACTTTGCGATATTTTTAGATTAAAAATTAGTTTAACCTACCATATAACTTAAAGAAAAATATCCTTAGAAACGCTTATGTACATGACATAACATTCAATGTACGAAATAGGATTGAGATATCTGATAATTTAAAATTGTAAAATTTGTTTTGTACATTGTGTATTTTTTACAATTTTTAATTATTTTTTTTTTAATTGCCATACGTACTTATAGTGTTTTTTACATTTAATTATTTATTTTTCAATTAATATTTACATAATAATATGAAAAATGTTTTTTTTAATACTTTTCTTTATTGGTTAGTGGTTATAAAATACATTCATAAACTTATATACAACAAGTACGCAAAATATTATTTTATATCTACTTATATATATTTTAAAATTATAATTTTGAATTTTTTCATTTTAGATTCTGAATGGAGCGATGAATGTATTGATTTTACAATGATGTGTTTTTTTTTTTAATATTTGTTGTGTCTGTGCACGATAAGTAGTCAAAATAATAATTCGATTTTCAACTTCTGTATCTTATTCGATGAGAAAGTGAATCTAGAAGGTGCATGGGGAGGTCAAAATTCCATATAATGTTTTTTTTAATAAATATCAATAACATTTTATTTGTTGGGCCAAAAATCGTGAAAATATACTGTTACAATAGCAGTTTAAAAATATTTAAAATACATGGACACAATTTTTTTTATAATCATTTAATTTTTGATTTTTGACACAATTTATTAACTTTAAAATTTAATTATTAATTTGTAGTTAAAAATATATACAATGTTCAACTTTTATAGCTAAGGATTGAAAATTTAAAACATGGTTCCACGTAAATAGGTTATAATATATAAATTACTTTACTCACAATAATATTATAATCAAATATACTTTGTATGTAATGTCAAAGTCTGACTGACCGTCTTCACATTATATCATTGAATTAAAATTTAACACCATCCATTACAGTGACCACCTTGTAAACTACTGAACAGCAAAGTGACACCCACTTGCCCACCTTTTTTTTGTATGAGCTAAATATTTATTAATCTTTTTTATTTTATTCAGTGCATTATGAGTTTGTTTTATATCTGGGGTATGTTTTTTTAGGTCATTAAGGTCACTTTTTAGAAGACCTTAGGTCATTTAAATCCCTGCCTGGATAATAAGAAATAACGATATGTAATTATTGAGTCAAAACTATGTTTTTTATATTATATTTCTAATTGAAAATAAATTACTTAAAATAATATAAATTACAATTAATTAGTATCCTCAGAAATAGAGACTTGCACACCGTCTTCGTTCATATACTTATATACGATGATTGAATTCCAATTTAAAATTTCAATTACAGCAGTGGTGGTTTTAAGTGAGGTTATGGGGTTGAATGCCCCCTGACTTGGAACTTGGCTAATTCCTTTTAATATGTAAATATTAAAAAATTATAATTTATGGAAATTATTAATGTAACAGTAAATAATATTGTAAAAGGTTTAAAACATAACAAGAATTAAACATCTCTCATGAAGTTGTGTCAAAACTGCAATTGCATTATATTTCCCAAGTACTCAATGACGAGGTGCATTCAAAATGTACTGCACAAGCAGAGCGAGTTGTCCGGTATTTTAATTTATAGGTATTCGTGTTTACCGCGTAAAAGTAATAATTTACTATACGATTGACATGCGTGTTTAATTCTGAGGTCAATTTATTCGTAAAGGTATACATCTATACAACAACGATATCTTTGTGCTTTCGTACGGTACTTATATACAGTTTAGCGAAAAAATATGTCTCCTGGCGGTCTGTCGAAAAAATACCATCTGGTTTGCCAATCTACTCGAGATGGCGCACACACATTGTTCGAGAAATTATTATTATTGAATTACTGCAGAAATTTGTCCACATATAGATAGCGTCATACACTGCTGATAGGATTTAATTAAAAGTCGACATTTAGAAATTAGATAAAAATTTAAAAAAAGATATTTTTAATGATTTCTATGCTTATCTGCACCACGTTTTTGATTAGCCATTGTTATAATCTATACATTTATTATTATAATCTAATTTTAACGTTGAAGTTCAAGTGTGGACGTGAGAGAGTAGGTAAGTAAAAGTGTAATAGGTATAGTTGCCTCGAAGTACGGCGTTAACATTTATATGATAGTATTTAATTAAAATTAATTGAAACAAAACGTATGGCCTCGAATGAATATCTCATAATATTACTGCAGTGGGATGTATTAATTACTATATAAATGCGAACAATGCATTTAAATTATATAACTACCTATTAATGTTCACGTGATAGGTACTATTATTACACTAAATATTACCTACACTGAATGAGTTTAAATTCGACCGCAGATTTATTATATAAATTAGGGAGCAAATTACAAAATATACAGCTCGGTAGCTCGTATATTTATGCCAAATTTTCTGGAACACTCGGTGACGGCAATCTTACCTACCAACGTCTTATATACTATAATAGAAATTCATTTACGAATCTATAATTAATATTCTTTATAAAAACACGTCTCAATTAGTGTCTCATTCCGTAAAAATTAAATATAATTTTTTTTTTCATAAATCATTCTTAGGAATGTAGTAAATGCGCAATAAACTCATGACCCCCTCCCGCCACCCATTGACTGTTAAACATGTTTATTGATTTTACATAACTGTATTTCTATTTTCTTCATTCTTATATCAAAATATAACAGTAATGGCACTATGATAGATACCATGCAATTTTCTAAACACTATTTTTTTTTTATTAATTGTGTTATTATTACGATTAAAGATATACCTAGGTATATAGACCGATAGATATTATTTGATTTTAATTATTATCTCGAATGATATCAGACCTAACCACTACTTTATACCGGATATCGCGTCACCACAGTATAGTTTATAAGATATGACGCATCTTTGATCACAAATCAAGTGAGATAAGTGCTTCAACATTTAAAATTGTCTTAGGGATGTCTGAGCTGGTAATTCCAATTTTCCACAATTCTATAAAATTTGAAAATTATAATTTATATTTTAGTTGCTACCTTAATCGTAATACTTATTCACTAATATTCTGCCCCCAATCTATTAACGGGGGAAAGGGTGGTAGGGAAGTTTATAGGGTGTATTATATCAACAAAAAATATTTCACAATAAAAACGCTCACGCCCCTTTGATATGACAAATTTTGATAAATTTTCTTTTATCTGATGGATGAAAACTTTATTCAGGTTACAACAGTCTGAATTTTTATTTTACTTTAAATAGTGCTAAACAAATACGTTTGAAAAATAACAAAAGTTGTGTATATTCAAATGTATATTTTAACTTCTATAATTATAATTTTTAAAACCAGACTTTGATCTGACCTGCGAAATATTCTTTAAAAAAAATTGATAACTTCCCACTACTCGACAGGGCGTAAGAGTTTTTTCTAAAGACATGTTTTTGTACTAAAAACGCGCCGGCACCGACGCCCTTAATGCTAGACAATGCTAGCTATTCACAAAGATGTACAACTAACAGCTGAAGAAGTACTCAATGACCTGGCTGAAAATCCTCGTAAACTTGATTTTGTTCAATGATTTATAGTATTATAATTTATTTGTTTGAACATTTATTAGGAAATATACAGTCTGTAAACAACAGTTACAGTTACAATAAGCATATGAGCGTAACAAATATAAATATATATATATATATATACAGGATATGAACACTTGAGAAGAGTAGCTACCCAGCAGTAACACTTAGTAAAAATTCATAAGCTAAATTTAACAAATATTTTGTGCTACAAAAATGTTACATTATTTATTTATTTTTTGTAATAGATATCTGATATCTAATATATATATATCCTATATAAATAATAAAAAAACATTTCAACACAGCCATCACCCCTACACACACACACACACATTCAAAATTACTGAGCACGTCTCTGAAAGCACTATAGTTTCCTTAATTTACAATAATATGATACAATATAGATATAAGTACCTACGTTTTGTAGAAAATATATTATTATAATACCATATACCGTTAAATAATATGCAAATCTATACACCATTAAATTATAACAATTTTATATAAAATGTAAAAATGTTATATTTCCATATTTTTTAACTAAATCAATTATGCATACAACATTAAAACATAGCTCACAACATTTGTCATTGTACATAAAACTTGTATTACATTTCAATATCATCTATTATGAATACATGAAAAAAATGAACGTTTCTTGTTTCGAAAATCAAGTAAAAAAGGTACATTGAAATCAAAACTTCAAACCGGTTAAATTGTAGGATCAACAATGTAGATAAACGAATATTTTATTATTATGATATTATGAGAGGCGATTACATTATATAATATTATTTAAATACGATTATCATTATTAAATTGTTTTCTTTTTTTAAAATATTTGTACGTAACAACTCTGACATTAAAACAAATACAAATAAGGAAACATGTTTATAGATTTTCACAGTACATTCATTTTTTTAAATTACTTATATAAAGTATAATTTACCGGTATTCAGTATTATTATTAATTATTGCCCCTACAATAATTCCTGATCCTTTTGCAATCAGTTGTAACTTAACTGTGTGAGAGTATAACCAATATTTTTTATTCAGTAGTTCGGTTTCTGCTCAAAACTCATAACTTTTGGGAAAAAATACTATAGCAAATTTTTTAATACAAATATTTATTATATATTACAATATGAATATAAATATTTTAATTTAATTACAAATATAGTTCAACAGGTATAATACAATATTAGTGATCAACATAATTATATTTTAAACATTTATAAATAATGAAAAAATAATGTTGGCACATAGATATTTTATAATTTACTCTCAAAAAACTAAAACTAACAGCACTTAAAATGTATTTAATTCAAAAAAATAAAATATATATGTATATTATTAAGTCATACTCACAGTCTGTTTAAAAATATGTTCTTACCATATGGTTTTATTAACACCCACGTCATTGAAGTATTATATATAACCAAACCTAACCTAACCTAGGAAATGTTTCAGTTGGGTTGACAGTGGACGATTCACGTTTGCTGTTGGGTGAAATCGAATTCGAGTCACCGTAAAAATTATCGGTACTGAGTTTGTAGTCACTGTAAGAGTTGCCGGCAACTGGAGAACTCGGTATAGTATAAGAACTACTCTGGATTGAGTTGGAATCGCTATACGAGTTGGCGGAAATTGAATTTGAGTTGGTGAAAGACAAGCTTGGAATGGAGTTGGTGTCTCGGTACGAGGGACTTGGTCCACCCGTAGGGTTAACTACTGCAGGCACACCACGGTCGGCTCCAATAGAAGGTACTGCGGCAGCTGGTGGTGCACTTGTCGAACCGGAAAACTCACTGTTTACGGTACTGGTTAAAGAATAAGATATGCTGGGAATCGAAAAGTAATTGGGAACACCGCTTGATACACTATTCGAACTGCTGGATACTGGAAGGGGGACCGTGTAATAGGTGTTCGAGGGAGTCTGGTCAGGTTTGGCGTTCGGGCCGATCGCAAGGAAGTCGTTTGTATTTCCGGGAAGCTGGCCGCCGTTCGGGGTATTGGATACCTGGTTCGGACCGGAAGTAACGGCCACAGGAGCCGTCAACAAGCCAAAATCGTTACCGGGATAGTTGTTATTATTGTTATTGTTGTCAGCGGGTGGATAGGAAGATGACACGGTAGACGGAATATTCACATTTTGTTGATGGTCGACCGACGATGCTGGTGCGGTGTACGGTGGAGGTCTCAGCTCCAAAATTAGATCTGGTGTGGATCCAGCTTGAGACGCGACCAGTGAACTCGCTGAACCGCTAGATGTGGATGGTTGATATGCAGAAATTCGGAAATTTTCGGCGGTGGCTGGATATGACTGTTGTGGTGGCGTAGATGTGGCAACTACATACGACTGTTGCAACGGCGCAGATAATGCAGCCTGATATGACTGTTGCTGTGGTACAGATCCAGAGGTCTGATACGACTGCTGCTGTGGTACAGATTGAGCGGCCGGATACGACTGTTGCTGTTGTATAGATCCAGAAAGAGAATATGACTGTTGTTGTGGTACAGATCCAGAAGGAGTATACGACTGCTGCTGTGGTACAGATTGAGCGGCCGGATACGACTGTTGCTGTTGTATAGATCCAGAAAGAGAATATGATTGTTGCTGTGGTATAGATTTAGTAATCGGATATGACTGTTGCTGTGGTATAGATTTAGTGACCGGATATGACTGTCGCTGTGGTACAGATTCAGCGGTCACATACGGCTGTTGAAACGCAGTGGATGCGGTGCCTCCATATGACTGTGGAAATGGCACAGATATTGCAGCCGAATACGACTGTTGCTGTGGTGCATATGCGGAAGCTGGATATGACTGTTGTAGCGGAGCAGACGCAGTGGCTGGAAATGACTGTTGTAGTGGCGCAGATATTGGAGTCACATACGATTGTTGCCGTGGTATAAATACGGATGTGGGATATGATTGTTGAAGTGGAGCAGATGCGATGCCTAGATATGACTGTTGAAGTGGCACAGATATTGCAGCTGGATACGACTGTCGCTGTGGTACAGATGCGGAAGCCGGATATGACTGT
The DNA here is from genome assembly GCA_008086715.1 of Sitobion miscanthi. NCBI lineage: Eukaryota > Metazoa > Arthropoda > Insecta > Hemiptera > Aphididae > Sitobion > Sitobion miscanthi. Next base: position 7,105,251 of record CM017804.1, read on the forward strand.
TGCAGTGGAGCATAAATTGCATACGTTTGTTTTTGTGGCACAGATATGGCAGCTGAATATGACTGTTGTAGCGGAGCAGGGGCGACGTTAAATGATTCCGCCTGAACGCGCTGCTCGTTAGGTTTAGTCTGTTGCAGTGAAACCGTCTTTTGAGCAGTCGGTTTCACGGAATCGGTGGCCGGAAATCCAGGGATACGGGTTTGATGAAGACCGGCATTGGCAACCGATGGACTATACTTTATAGAGACCGGGAGTGAGGGCGATGAATCGGAAGCAAGCGAAGCTTTGAACTGAAGCTGGTTAAGCGTGGAGTCGGAAAATGGATAACCAATCGAGTCAAACCCAGAGCCGAACGCTGTAGTGGAGTACGGGTGGGACAAGTGCAATAGTCCGGTGGATGTGCCGAAACCGTCTATTGCGTCGTTTAACCCTGAGCCCGCTGCGGTGGACGGGAAACCGGAACCGTAACCGAAATCTTGCAACGTTGCGGACGGTCCGAAACCACCGAATTCCGTTGTCAGCGTGGAAGTCAAATCCAGGTTAGGGTCGGCGGGGCTGCGTTTGTGTTGTCGAAAGACGTAAGCATTGGTCGGCGACGGTGCTGCAGCCGCTGGTCGACCCGGTGCAGCAGTCAGGGCCAAGCCCACGACGACGCACATCTACAAAAAATAAAAAACCACACGTGTAATTATAAAACGTTTATAACGAAGTGATATTCGAACATTTATGTAGGTATAACATCATAATTTCTCTAAAAAGTAATAAAAACTACGATCGGGGATCGTACTACGCGATATCGCCTCCAACAACGCATTAGGCGGATATCGTCTTTTATACATGTATAAATTAATATTGCCCTATATTCTTATATATATAAGTGCGACGACGGAAATCGTTACATCCGCCGTTGAAGATCGAGAATATTGTACTGTATAATATTATATTACCTTTAAACACTCCATGCCGAAAATGCGCATAATATTTTAATGTCCGCTGACCGTTATTGACTGATAGCCGACTGCCGATGCACTTGCCGTTTTATAATAACATTTTTAAACCGGTAAAGAAGATTCCCATCGATCCTCTCCCTTCCCACCACTCGCCCGCCATCACCGCAAAGCGGTCGCGTTATTATTGTTGTACGAGTTTTTTTTATTTCTCGTTGTTTGTCGTTGTACTTTCTCCGTAGGTATAACACACTATACCCACATAATATTTTAATAATATACAAATAATAATAATAATAATATTATGTACATTCGCATAGTAATTATCATTGGACGCTATTCCGGTTACGCGTATAATATTATATTATTATTTACCCGTATTAATAATAATAATACTTAGTGTATATATAGATATAGACGGTAGTTACAGACTCCGATATATTGGCCTCAACGGCGTGTGTCTGCGATGTCGTCGTAATAGCGAAATACACGATGCCGATCGCGCACACACATATATATATAGTATATACTATATAACTATATATTATACATTTGTATATTGTGCATCGATGCCGACAATATACCTGTACTCGCACATATATAGTATTAAAGACGAGAGACCAGTTTCCGCAGACGCTTCTTCTTCTTCACCTCTGGGCAGCGTGTTGTACTCGGCGGCGGCGCACATAGAAGAAATCCACACATGTCACCCACGTCGATTCAACTCTCGTTTGGTAACTCGTTCGGGATGTTACATTATTATTATTATACGCATTGTGTAACCGCACTCTAAAACTACAGTCTCCTCACTTCCGGTTTATACCGTTTGTTCGCGTTCACGATAATATTATGCCAACCAAGGTTGATTTGCATTGCTATACGTATACTATTATGCATTACGTATAGGATTTTAATTTTAAATATTATGTCATTGAAATTTTTTTATTCGTAGGTATCCCGCGATACACTTAGATGATTAGTATTGATTATAGCAAACATTGATACCTATACCGAATGATGTTCATCTACGTATGAAGCCATGATCCAGAAATTACTTGTCAATGATAAAATACTTTTAGAGTTATTATAAATCTATCAGTTTTTAGTTACTCATCAGTAATACTACTATCATTTTAGAAATATTATAATATTACAGTTTAAAATAATTATCAAACAATATAAAGTAACAAATGGTTAATAAGTAATATAAAATATTATAAAATGTTTTTTTATTATAGCTTTAGAATGACGTGTTATGAGTCAGGACTTTATGGGGATTTATAGTTACGTTTAAATTGTTCTATGTAGATGTACCTATTAAGCAACTTCTACATTGAATGTTAACAGTTTATCTTTGTTTCATAAAGTTAAAATACATTTAATAATGTTCTACCATACTCAGTATAGTCAGTATGTTACTAGAATATCTGAATATACAATAAATATTAAAACACATTTTTATTTTTAGATTCTGAGCGCAACGAATGTATGTATTGTATTTACAATGATGTGAGTTTTTTTCTTGTCTGTTACAAAAATTTGGGGTGATGAAAATACTCCAATTTTTGACAGCATTCTGATAGAAAAATGAATCTAATTGGTACTATTAAGAGGTTAAAATTGAAAATTCCCAATAGTTATGGAAAGCGTCGGGGAAAATAAAAAATAAACAAATAAGTATTATTTTTACACAAACCCAAGTTTTGAAAAAAACGATTTTACTGTTTTAATTTAAATTTTTTTACCAAATATCAATTATAATAGCATTTTTCATATACGGTGACATTGAAATATTTTGACTCTTTTTGAGCTATTTATAGCATTGAGAAATCTTTTAAATTTCGTAATTTTTTTTCAGATTACTCGATAAAAATGTTTTTACTTACTTAAAGCTTGAATTTTTAATGCGAGTTATCTCGTAAATTTCTGTAATGGAAATTCAAAAATATTAAAGCTTATATTACATTTTAAAGTTTTTTAACCCAACGAAAATTGTTATCAATATTTATACAAAAAAAATCTAAAATTTATATTGAAAATTGCCTATAAAGAGCTCAAAACGAGTCAAAATAGTTTGAAAATTATATCATGATCAATAAAAATTAGAAAATAAACAATTGATGACAATTTAAAGTATCAAAGGTTATAAGTGTTTGGGTTACACCAAGGAATGACTGGGTTTCGGTAAAAATTCCCGTTTTTCATTTTTTTTTTTGTTTTTTCCGATTTTTTAAAGAAGTACTGGGAATTTTAAATTTTTCATATTTTCCTCTTAAAAGTATAATCTAGATTCATTATTAGAAGCCATTCTCAAACTTAAACATCATATAAAAAAGTAAAATTTGATACAGATATTAAAAAATAAATAAAAAAACACATTATTGTAACAATGCATTTATCGCTCCACTCAGAATCTAAAAACTCTGGGACTCCACATAATCCCCTCCTCCTCAGCATAACAATAACATGGTATACACATCTTAGATTTTTAAAAAATAAAATGTTAAAATAATCTTTGATTCTTGTCGACATAATGAGTGTTTGTAAGTAGGAACCTACCTATATTAAACTCGTTTGAGCGATGTACTATAATTAGAGTACAAGAATTATTTTTAATTACCTACCAGTTTATACTTAATTTGTTACACCTACCTCCGTATATATTTATCTTTGTCATTAAAATATTAAATAATTGGTTTATTATGATATTATAATCCGTGTGACTTAACAATATTATAAATGTTACAAAAATATACAATTTGCGGTAATATGATATACCTACTACGCATAATATAATATTTATGGTAAAAAAGAAAAACAAATATTTGAATTTAATACATGTGTTATGAATGGGTAAAATAAACAAGGTACATGTAACATGTAACATTATTGTATTACATTATATATATATATCACTAAAATTCGTACTGTAATGACTAAAGTTCGGGTTCAAATGCTTTATTTGCTGTTTAACCAACTTTGACTGAGGTTAAATACATTTCAAAATATTCCATTACCTAAAGTGGAATCTAATTTATATTTTACGTATTTGTGTAGGTATGATATATAATATACTATAAAATATAAGCATATATATATTGAAGACTGAAGAGATTCATGTTTTCAGTGATAATTTCAAATGTAATGAACGAATTTCCCGATCACGAATGTTACATTGATATATATAGAAATGGCCCACCACAACCAATAATACTATACCACATGGGGAACTTAAAGGTATAAGTGAAATAATTATTGGTCTATAAGTTGTTTATAAAAAGTAAAAATAATAAATAAAAAATAAGTTCTTATCGGTTTTTTTATCGGTACCTATTTGATCAATCGACACTTTTTTTTAATAGGTAAGTAACTTATGTGTATTATATTTTTGTTTTATAATTTCGAACCCTAATAATGACATAGGAAATATTATTATTATATTCACTTGGCAACATGGAAGTTCTGATAGGTAGGTAAGAATGATACGTCTGCAGAGTTCATGCCTTCATGGTTATAGAATATTAATCGTTTCGTTATAATATTAAGCACGGTCGAATGACGAATAGGTAATCTAAGTATATTACTTAGCCGAGAGAAAATGGACTGAACTATGTACCATAATATTCAATAATGTCAAAAGCGGTTTCTTTTATATATCAGATGCCTATATAGTCCACATTATTTCTCAAGACTATAACATCGACAAATATAATATGTTTGTCATAACGGTGTTTAAATAAAAATAACATTATTCAAATAATAATATTTTATTGTGGTAGCAAGCAGGATAGAAATGTTTTCATCGCAGAAGAAATGTTATCATTAATGAGCATTTTATTTTAATGTTTGATCTGTAATTGTTTTTTTTAGATTGCTCAACGTCTAACAACACTATAATATGTGATATTATTTTAACTATCGATAGACCATAGACATAAAATATTATCATGAAAAATTATTTCGTCGTCGACCCAAATTAATCTCCGCTACAGTCCTAACCAGTTTTTGTCAAATCATCGTAAGCTAACTACTTACTGTTGTATAGGTACTTGTACACGCCGAGGCCCGAGTGGTAATAATGCAATAATAGTTACTACTTAACCAGTAACCAGTAATAACAGCATGTATGGCAGTTGGCATTTAGCTGTATTTTATATTACAGTAGGTACTACACATACCTATATATAAGTATAGCATCCTTGTTTAAATACTATTAAAATATCTTTTTAAAAATGCGTTTAAATTCTATAATAAAAATGCATTTAAATACAAATATATACATTTATTATAAAAAACCATTTAAAATACTTTTTAATGATTAAACTTAATATATTTACGGCCGCTTAAGAGAGATCTTCAGGAACGAAATTTGTCTTGGTATTTTTTTATTTTAATTTATGAATATTGTTAAATAATGCAATTTTTTAAAAAACAGTAGATAAAATCAACAAATAAATCTCCCTGCATAGGTAACTAAAATTATACTTGAGCGGATTTTAGTGTTTTATATATTAATAACTTTTGTTATTTTTAACGCATTTCAAATGTATTTGAAACATAAAAAAAGTATTTAGTTTCTTAACAGGTACCTACTATACCTATCTATGACATATTATTTATTTGCAACCGGTAGGTAATCCTTATATATATTTAAAATATTATAAGCATATTATGTTATCCGTAAAAAGTAGCATACGTTATGCGGTGTTACGCAAGTCACCGTAACTATATAGCTTGGTGCGGCTAATGTCGACGCCGACGCTGTTATTTTATATTTCTACTTCATATAAATGTGCATAATATTCATAATATTTATTTATATTATGCTCCTATACATATACGGGCACTGTATTGGCTTTCCGCTCTAACGCCGATACACTAGGTATGTGACGTGCATTATACATATTTTATACTAACCGGCCAATTATGCGGTGTTTTATACTCGAATACGAACCGCCGCACCGAGTAAGGTACACACTACACATACGTCTAATATAATATGGTAGGTATAATGCGTGTGACTGGATAAGCCGAGACGCGTGCGTACGTACATGACATTTATATACAGTTGGACCGATTAATATTAATAAAATATTCACGCTCGCGACGGCTTGAATGGCAGAGAGAGAGAGAGAGTGCGAACTATACCTAACGCTTTCTCGTTTATATAATATACGAGACGATCAGAATTTAAACGGATATAATACACATCGGTAGTGCAATTAAGGGGCACATGTGAGGGGGGGGGGGTCGCTAGCCTCCAATCAATAACAGTTCAAAGTTCAAGTCCAGCAACACAAACGTTATGAGCGTTTTTTTTTATTTTGATACAATCTATGTATTAGTTATTGATAACTCGCTGTTATACTTAGGCACATATTGTAATAATTATTAGAATGTTAATATATTTTTTTAAATAATACGTATATAATAAGTAAGCATAAACACTTGTGGGTGGTTACAAAGTGGAATAGAGAGAAAATCCACCTGCACTAGTTTGTGTTGGTGTACAATTTTAGTCAGTACATGAAGCACCCACATAACTTTCATTGCAGTCATCCATATACCGTATACTTTATAGCATAGGTATTCCTCTGGTACTTATACATTCATTTCCATAGTAAATTTTGGAAAACATATTATTTTTATATATTTTGAAGCGGGGCTTGCAAACGTTATATTAACGTCATGATTATAACTCTGTATTTGACAAAAAACGATTGGAATTTGTAAACATAATTATAACGGAAAGCGATAGTCAAAAATAATTAAATACCGCAAAACAAAACATATAGACATTATTACATCTATATTTTTGGAAAGCATTCTGCAATCCGTTTTTGACTAGATTAAAAATATTGTTTGTTATAATATACATACTGCAAGAGTTCAAGCTAGGTATGTATATTTTTAAATTCAAAAATTTAATTTGAGAATAAGTTTATACAGTTTAATGAATCATTTTGTATGCATTGTACATGCAGAGGTATCCGTATCCATATATAGTTTGGCCAAATCGTGTGGTTTTCGTTACGCGATATAATACATTTTGATTTATAATACCTAAACAGTATTACAAACATTAATAATAATTTAAATTTTAAATGATTACATCAGTGGGCTTGCGGAGATAAAAATTATGTTCTATACACGAATAACTGTTCAAATATATATAATAACACGATTTGGTGATGGCTAATGATCCAAACAGCGATGTGTAACTTAAAGGTGTGGCGGTTTCTTGTTTTATTTCCGGGTGATGAGCAGTTCTACGAGATTGATGCTGGCCCTGGTATAGATCATAGCTTGCTGAAAAATGCATTAGGTTCAAGTATTACATAATTTAGCCAAGGAATCAATATTCGTTATTGTATTGTAGTAGCCAATGGGTTAATTGGTGTTACTATAAACTTTGTGTTAGACGAAAAATTAAAGTGTATCAAGTATTAAATCCGAATACTCTATCGACTCCAAGGAGTTATATACTAATATTATTGAATAGAACCATTTAGAATTCAACGAGAATACGTTTATACTTTAATGATACAATTGTATTATTACCAATAATATATGCCAGCTGTAATATATAAATGTATAGGTAATATATTATTTTTATATTATAGAGAAATGTAACTAGTAAAATACAAGACTTCATGAAGTATTTCTCATAAACTATGCTAAATTACTATAAATATTTTATTATAAAACATAACTTATTGTATTATTTTTATTTTTTAATTGATCGTCATTCCGATTTGAATAATTGTCCATTTACCTTACAATAATTTAAAATACAATTACAAATAACGGGCTTAAGATTGTATAAAAACAATACATAATAAATAACATTGGATATTGCTGTTTACGCCTACGTTTATATACCAATAAGTACCTAAAACAATACACCTATTATACCTATAAACTATCATATTTTATTATTCTATGACATTACACTATTACAGGTTGCCTGATTTTTGCGGCAGAACTTCAATGCTAAAACGGTTTTTAGCTTTAATGGAATAACCATTGACAAGAAAATATTCTGTTCTAAAAAAAGTAAAAAGTTCTTGACTCAGTGTCATATTTAGGATTTTGTCTCGGGTGGGACGAGAGATATGGATATTATATAAAACTATATACCTATTATCTTGTGCTAAGAGGCAATCAAATACCTACCTACCTAATTATAATTCCAATTTGCGATCATAAATGTATTTGTAGTACAGGACTTATAGTTTTAATTTATGTAATATTTTATGCTCAATGATTTTGCCAATGTACGTGACATTATAAGCTATTACTGAATACTTTACTTTATTATTTATTTAGTTATACATACCTATGCTATAATACTGCTATAGCCTGCCTGTCATAGTATATCTAAAACACCAAATCTAACATTATATTTTTTGGAATTAATTCATCCAGGACATCATCTGACATTCCGGTGACATGCCAATAACACCCACCCATATTTACCAGTATTTTCCAGTATTTTGTAGCTATTGTTTATTATAATTATAATAATATTATAGTAGGTACATACGACCATAATAATGTAATAATATTAATAATAATAATAATATTTATTATTATATAAAATACCTATAATATATAATAATTATATACTAGATATATAATATTATATGATAATACATTATACATAATCAATTTAGAATATTCTATATTTATTTTACCATCATTGACGTTGGCCATTAATTATTAAGTATTGTTATTTGACATTCTTCGTCAAAACATTATCAAATCAACTACAAATTACAACAAACTCGTTTATTTTCTTAATTTTATCTTTATATTTTCGTGAAAACCTATCCAATTTCAATAAAATGTGGTCTTTATTAGGTTTTTATTGATGGTAAAATTTTTGAAAATACCACTTAATACTATTAACAATATTAAATATTAATTCTTAACCCGAAATACTAAACCTATCAACAATAATTATCATCAACACATAATGACTATATTCACATGTAGGCGTTAACACTATAGCTAGGTAATAATAATATTATTAAAATAACAATTAACAGTACAATATTAATATAATATATGTTTTCTCTGTAGTTCGATAACTCAACTGCGATCTGCTAGAGAAATAGTGTTTAATATACATTTTGTTAGGTGGTTATTCGCTAGAGGACGCCACGCTTTTAACAATTTCTTTAAAATAAACAATACTTGTATAAGACACGAGCTTGTAAATTACTAATGTTATATTATTACTGTTAAATAACGATTTATCATAATATTATCTAAATAGGTATCACTTAATCTATTGTAAGGGAAAGCCGAATTTACATTTACAATGTAGGTAATATACGACAATAATAACAATATTAGGTACTCATCGCCAAAACGATAGAACCAAATAATGTGTTCTCAATTTCTCATATTTGGTAGTGTATAAATGTATTACACTTGTATATCTATAGCCATTTACAACTTATATTTTATGTTTTAGATTCTGAGTGGAGCGATAAATGTATTGATTTTACAGCTGTGTATTTTTAAAAAAAATTTGTGTCAGTCGTCACCTTCTGGAGCAGTAAAAATTATTTGATTTTCTACTTCAGCATTTTTTCGGGTAGGAAATAAATCTAGCTGGTACTTTGAGGGGTCAAAAGTAAAATATTTCAGTTTTCAAAAATTAATAGAAAACATAGATTTTTATGAAAAATTTATTTTCGACAAAATCGATTTTGGTTTATGGTTTAACTTTAAAAAAAATAACGCTACCTATACATATTATGACATTTTTACTGAATATTTATTTAGCATTTTTCTAAACGCCATACAATTTTCTAAATATTTTGACAAAAGTGATGTTGGTTTTTGGTTAAACTCTAAAAAATAAATATTTATAGGTATAATAAAATTACAATTTTTGTTAGTTTTTTTTAAACTATTGTCGACAAAAGTTTTTTCACTTGATCACAAAACTTGACAATTTAACTTAAGGTTCCTTATTATTTACTTATTCTTACTAATAAAATGATTTATAAAAAATATTTTTTATTTTTTAAAAACAACAGGTTTAGAAATAATAAAATACAATACAAAATAAACCATAATTTATCTTATTTACCATATAAAAAAGCATACAAATGCCCTTTACCTTGATGCTTCAATTCATGGTCGGAGTTCGCTATCTAGTACTATATGGATATCTGTGGTTGTAATTTGTAAATGATATGAGAAATCCAAAGAAATCATAAGAAAAAATTTGAAAATTATCAGACGTTATAAAAAAAATAAAATACTTAATTTTCACGGGTTCCCAAACTGTCATGTGATTTGATTTTGTACTTTAATTTATTTAACCGAAATCATTTTAAGAACCAATGTCTAAGAGTTATACAATTATCTATAACTTGGTAAGTTTTGGTCCACTATAAGGTGGAAACACCAGTTAAATAATTTATGAAATAAAGTCAGCACAGAGTAGATGCGTTAGATTTTTATGGTCAGCAGTGAAAGGGTATAAAGTATATTACTTTATACCAATAATATCATAAAATATACTTAATATACTATCATAATATATCTTCCCTCAGAATGGTTTTTTATGTATAATGATTTTTTACCATTCGGTACCAACTCGCCAAACTTTTTTTGTTTTGTTTTATGATATTATAATATATACTAGCTGATCCCGTGCACTTCGTTGCCCGTTAAATGTATCAAAGTTATACCAAGTTTGTTGGTTTTACTTAATTCTACCTACGATGGATTAATATAATCAATTTACCTATACAAAATCCTATTCTAATCTAACCGTACCGATGAATAAAAAAAAACAAATTTAACCCTTTGTAAATTAACTTATCTTCTTCCAGAGGTCTAATCTACCCAAGAACATTAATTTATATATATATCTAACTATGCAAATACAGAGACTATAACTATACAGACTAAACTCTGGAAAAAAAAAAAAATAATAATAATACAAATAAACAAACATGACCGATTAACCAATAGCTACCTAAAATTTTCTTTCATATAAACCTTCTTCGTAAAATACTCTTTCGTTTAAAAAAAAAAATCAAAAAGATCTGATAAGTAGTTTCAGAGTTAAGCCTGTACAGAGATTTTCATTTCACGTTTTTATAGTTTGATATTATATTATAATTTATATTTAAAAAGTAAAGCAAATAGTTTTTTTTTATTATTATTATCATTAAAAACCCATGGCAACCATTTATAAACAAAAATTTTCATCTGAAATCTCAAAATTCCCGTCTTAGCACCTCCCGGGATTAACCCTTTCCCTTTTAAAATTAGCCTATCTTTTAAGTTGGACCAAATTACACGTGGTGTAAAAAATTTCATCAAAATCGGTTAAGTGGTTTAGGAGTCCATTGAGGACAAACATTGTGACACGAGATTTATATATATTAAGATTTATTTATTTATCTAAAGTATATAAGGTAAAATACAAGTTACATGTTAGTATGTTGTGTATAATATGTTAATTTAAAAAATAATAGTAGTTACCTACAACCTAAATACATATTAGAATATTAGGTACGTAATATTAAATTTAAATATTGGATTTTATTTTTGGACTCTAATTCTACAATTTTTATAACAGACTATTTCTTCGTCATTCATTATTTTAAAAAAAAAGGGTATCAATAACAATTTTAAAAATAATTTACTAATAAGATTTTTTTTTTAAGTTACTTATTGCGTAATACACATAAGTAACAAAATGTAAGTCCCCTAAAGGGGATATCGATGAAGAACAATGTACTGTTCCTATTTAAGAGTCAATGACAATTTTTAAATTACAAAAAATTATGTTATATGTAGCTTAAAAAATAATAACATTAGTCAACATTTATTTTGATAGTTCTACCATATTCAGCATAAAAAAAAAAAAATACTATGTAATTAAAAATCAAAAACATTGCTCTTTGAAAATTTTATTTTAACTAGATTCTGCGCCATCAAACTTATATTTCTAACTTAAAATTAATTATTTAATTAATAATTATATTACCTCAAAAACATTTTTTAATGAATTTTCAATGCTTTTTTCTCCTGCTCTACTATACGGCTTTAACATTAAAACAGCGTCAATTGCTGATGTATGGTTATCAATTAACATGTCATTTATAAGATATCATTATCACTAATGATTAGACCTATGGATATGATTTAAAATTAAAGCAATATATCCAAGTTGCCCACAAATATTTGACTGTAGTTTAAGAGTTTTATCATTTCTATAAAGGATTTTTAAAAAAAATTTGTTTGACAATATTATGGATATTGGATGTTTGATAAAATAATATATTACCTATACGATTAAAAAACATAAAATAATAATTAAATGTTTCCGTTTAGAATAAATTTTGATCAATCAACTTACGATAATTTTATTTCACTGTGCTTCAATGTTTTATTGAGTATATTTGTTGCACTCAATATAGTATAAAATGTCCTTGTTATCAAGATCCATGTTTCTGAGATCATCCGCTGTCAACTGAATTACCGTATCTTTATTAATTCCATGATTTTCAAATTGGGATTTATACTTTTCACAATTTATTGATTTTAGTATTAGTTCGATCTTGCGTCTATATTTAAAGGCAAACGTAAAATAACATAGTAAATGCACAAGTAATAATTTATATGTTGACATCTAAAATAGTTATATCAATTATCGGTGATGGTGCCAGCCTTTTCCGTTCAATTAAGTCAGTACGTCCACAATTTTAGTAATTTTGGCACCAACAGGAATTACACCTAATGTTGTTTATAGAGTAGTATTATATTAACACTCCCCCCACCCGGGCATGGCAGATACCTACGGGTGCCCAATCAAAAATTCTGCCAAACACAAATACTCACGTGTAAAAAACCCACCTCTTCAAAACCTTATCACCACCACAATACAACCCAACTAACAGCTAATGGCCATAGATGCCCGGCTTAAAGATCAATAAAAAAAAATAATAAAAATATATTAACACTAAAAATCAGCTTTATAAACAATTATATATATCTATATAAGCTTATTGTTTTAATTTTATTTAACTAGATAATATTTTATCTTACCAGATAACAACAATACATCAACCCAGAAACGACGGGTAATTCAGCTAGTATTATAAATATAAATATTAAATACACATATCAAAAAAATATCGATATTATATTATTCACGAAAGTGAATTAGGTGCGTATACGTACTATATAGTCTCATTCTTATCGTAATTTTGTACTACTGACCTCTGTTTGTAATTGCGTACCTGACGAATATTCTTGTTGTTTTTTTTACGCAGGTTTAAGTATTACATAAACCGTATTATTGAACTCCGATACGCACAGTATATGTACCCGTTTAAATAACTGTTTTTTCACAGGTATGGTGCAGAAAAACTTTTGGACCAAGATCGAAGGCGCCTGTTGCATAATAGTCGCATGGATCACAGCCCTGGTAAAACTCGTGTTGAAGTACGTCGTCGGTACTTATTCGAATGTCGAAAATCCGTCTGGTAAGTCTGATGAGTTTCAAGATGATCGAATTCACATAAGAACAATTTCTCTGTAATTCATTTTTATTTTTAAATAGTAAGACTTACTTCGTTTACCTAACCTATATATATAACCGTAAACCGTATAATAGTCCATTGTAAAAACGTTGTAAAATAAAATCATAGTAGGTAGATTCTATTCTACTTGATGCTGCTGACTTAAGTATGAGTTTTAAACTATCACATAAAAATAAATATATTTTTGGATAGTTTAGTTATTTAAAAATATTGTAATTTACATACTTTTAAATTGGTTTATATGGATTTGTAAATAATTGTACTAATAATTATTGTAATTACATTATTTTGTAATTATGAATAAAAGTTAGTGCGTAGCTATTGCTATTTGCTATACTATATACAGTTTATCATGCAAATTTCAACTGAATATTGTCTTATATTGTAGTTGTTAATATGAATAATAAGTGGTTAAAAATATAACTTTTTTTTTTTAAATTGTATAGATACTATCAAAAAAGATTTCCTTGTTCATCGTATATTCACGAAATTTTTTCAATGGTTCTTGACATTAAAAATATTCCAATATTGTCATAAGTCAATACGTCAATAAGTCATAAGTAATTTTATTATACTTGGTAAAACACAATTTATCACTAATTGTAATACCTATAAAGTAAAATTTAAAATTTTTTGAAAATTTAATAATAATTTTGATTACAGTAAGCCATATTATTTGTTATTTAATATATTCGATAAGGGGTTGGTTATGAATACAAATAATCAGCTGCATCAGAAAATTATTCATCTTAAAATACAGATTATGTATTTTATGTTAGTTGAAAAATAATATAATATGCATAAATTTCAGTTTTGATTTATTTCTGGGAGATTTTCTTTTACATTAAAAATGTATTATATAAAATTATTATAATATATATCCATTAAAACTACATTACCACTTGTTCCTAAAATAATAATTTCCGGCAAATGGGCAAACTTCTTATTTCTGAGAATATATTAACGTTAATTAATATTTGATTACGTATATCATATTATTATATTTCATTTTATTTTGCTGTAAACGTCTGGACAATGCGTCGGTCGTCGAGTACTTGAGAGAATGTCAGCGCACTATTTGTTTTCTCTCTCTGGCCCACGCGCAACATGTACAAAACGCATTAACGCAGAATCATTTTTTCTATGTTTTTAAGTAATCTTAGAGTAAAATCACCTATTACAAAAAAGATGGATAATAATATTTTTGAGGGAATGACATATTGGTTTTATATTTTATTGTTATTTGACTTTGTATTCAACTTTCAAAATAAACAAAGAATGTTGTAAATTTAAATTATGTTTAAATTGTTTTGGTAGATTATTTCGACAAATCGATACGTCATTCCCTTAAAAAATATTATTTTCTATTTTTTTTGTAATTGGTAATTTTACTCTAAGATTACTTGAAAACATAGAAAAAATGATTCTTCGTAAATGCGTTTTGTCTATGTTGCGCGTGGGCCAGAGAGAGAAAACAAATACTGCGCTGACATCCACTTAAGTAACGATGGTGAATATCTATATTATTATAATTTTTAAATTTTACCTTTTTTGCAGCGGGCAACCTATTATTTTCTAAAAATCTCGAAGCATTTGTAGTAAAATCATATATTATATCTAAAAATTAAGTTTTTATTTTTATAACATTTTTACAACCTATTACTTATTTATTATTATTAAAACATATATAAATTAACTTCTTACAATTTTTAATATCTATGTCTTATACTCTTATAGCCATTTATACAGTATGATTGAAATAGTAAAAATAAATCTCTCTCTTTTATTTAGGGTGATTTATTTAAAAGCGGGTCGGCAAGAAAAATTGACACATTCTTTAATAAGATAATTATAAGTATAATTTT
This sequence comes from Sitobion miscanthi, assembly GCA_008086715.1. Classification (NCBI taxonomy): domain Eukaryota; kingdom Metazoa; phylum Arthropoda; class Insecta; order Hemiptera; family Aphididae; genus Sitobion; species Sitobion miscanthi. Next base: position 7,120,644 of record CM017804.1, read on the forward strand.
AGTTAATAATTTATATAGCAACCATCAATAAACAAAAAATTCTTTTATATATATATAAATTAATGTTTGTGTGTAGATTAGACCTCTGGGAAGAATATAGGCAAATTTAAAAAGGGTTAAATTTGTTTTTTTTATTTTCATCGGATTTTAGTACGGTTATAGCCGTTATAGGTTATGTTATGATTTTTCATTAATTGATTATATTAATCCACTGTAAGTGAAATTAAGTAAAAATGACAAACTTGGTATAACTTTGATACTTTAGAGTTAAATCCATACAGTTACGTACAAATAGCACGTACGTTTTGCCAGCCCCCTCCCCTTCAATCTAAAATCTAAAAACAAACTATACAGATATTTAGCACGTAATTCGCACGAATTCGCACGCCTAGTTTGAAAATTCGCACGACCTTCCTTCCCCCGAAAAACAAAAAAATCATGCGGGTACATACATTTATATAACTATTCTGTATTGTAAAGTATTCGAATACAAGTATTTGAATACTTGTAATTAAATACCTGTTAAAGTATTTTTCAAGTATTCTAATACTTTTTAAGAGTATTTTTAACAATATTTAAATACCATAAGTCCGTTTTAATATGACACCAATAATAATAATATTGTTTTCGTTGAAATAATATTATAATCATAATAATTGTCTATCTTTATATTTGGTACTTCTAAGAATAATTTGTTGTATTTTTGTTATTTAAAAAAAGGAATAATACTTCATAATATAGTTATTTGTATATATTATGTATAAGTTTCATAGAATATAATTTATAAATTAAACCAAATAAGTTATTAGTTAATAGGACATGTATCAGCCATGTTATAGTATTTTTCAATTTGTATAAATCTAAGGCAAGTAGTCACGTAATAGGTAAATATCTATACTGATAATATAAAAATTTTAAAAATATACTTTGTATTCAAATGCTCTGTGAGTATTCGTAAAATAAATTTATAGTATTTTAAAATTATTTTAATACTTATTTATTCGAAAACTAATATTATGTAGTATCTTAATACTTTTTAAAAATAAAATTTATTAAAAAGTTTTTAAATAGGTACGTACTTACAAAAAAAAATTAGTTATACATAACTATTATCTATTTTGTTTTTGCCAGCGCTTTTGAAAACTATTCTTATCCTAGTTGTTCTCAAATTATAATTTTTTTTTTTTTGTTAGTATTTAGCAGATTTTCTGTAAATCTGAAGTCAAAAATATTACAGTCATAATATAATATAGTCGTTCAAAAATGCGCATCGTGTTTAATAATATAATAGCACTATTCTTAAATCCGCTAGCTACCAATTTGTTTTAAAATTATTATTATTATTATTATTTTATAAGCACATTAAAATGTTCATGGTATAACCCGTCTAGAGGAACACAAGCTTAATGTTACGTATATTGTATGCGCTTGTCGATTCTACGTTTGCACCTTTTAAGCTGGAATGACTCAAAGATTAAAAAATTAGGTTAAAATGTATGATTACAATTTATTAATGCATAAAAAAAGAGTAAGGTTAAGTAATTTTAAATAGTATATACAAGTAGTTCACAAGAAATTTCTTTGTTTTCTTTTACTGGAATAGGCTTTTTCTTTAGTTCATCAAACAATTGCCAATTCTTCGTTTTACTAGCCCCCCCCCCCATGAATTTTTTGTTTTTCGAGAGGAAGGAAGGTCGTGCGAATTTTTAAACTAGACTTGTGAATTCATGCGAATTACGTGCTAAATATCTGTATAGTTTGTTTTTAGATTTTAGATTTGGGGGGGGGGGCTGGCAAAACGTACATACAAATAGCACGGGGTTCGCAATCTACCACAGGTAGATTGCTTACCTGATAATATACTGCTGCGAATCAGAACTTTTATTTCAAGCAACAGAAAAGTTAAGATAAATTTTGAACACCATACACCGAATATTAAATAACGAGTTGAACAAAGTTTGAGTCATATAGAGTTGGTACATTTAACGGACAACGAAGTGCACGGGATCAGCTAGTAGTTAATAATACTAAAAAGTGTATCATAATTTTGTAACAAATTGTAATATATTATAGTCAAATTATCATAATTCTTTGTAAAAATTACTGTACAATATATTGTATTGTCGTAGTAAATATTGTTCCAATAACTACCATTTTGAACTTAAATATATGTTAGGTGTGTAGGGAGACCGGGGCTAGTTGCCACAATTTTTACTAGGTATTTAATTTTTTTTCTTAAAGACCATTATTTTTTTTCCAAGTGCTGTTGGTCAGATTATTCATTATTTACCATCTTTTGAACATATTAAAAAAACAAAACACTAATATTAAGTTTAAATTATTAAAAAAAAAGAGAGAATTTGTGACAATTTACCCCGCTTCTAGGTCGGTTGTCACAATATCATCACGGGGTTAGTAGTTCCAGGCTTAAATCAAATGATAACAACATCAAAATCAAACTTTTAGTTATCAATGTTAAATTTGTGTCAAAATTAGAATTACTCGATATAAAAAAATTAAATCTATAAATAAAAAACATAAATTTAACCAAATAAAATGTAACAAATCTAAACATATATTTAGTTTGAACCTTTTAAACACATGACGTGATAACCAGCATCTCAAAATTAGTGACAACAAATCCCAATCTACTACCTATTTGAGAACAAGTAAACTTTAAGAGTTATATTACTCTTCAATGCAAACGAAAATTACACCTCAAAATATACACTAGTAATTAATCAAGTTAACAGTGTTAGTCGTTATGTATCGAAATAGTATATAAATGACAAATATTAAACGTAATTGCGGTAAAAAATTACTCACATACCTAAAATTCACTTTTTTTGTCTTAAAATAATTCGTCATACGACTACAGTCAGCCCATAGCCGAGATAAAAATTATTATTTTCATTGTGATAATGTACAGTACAATTTATAGTACATAATAATATTATGTAACAAACATAAAATATAGGTACCTACCGTCTAGTTTCAGAGTTATTAACATTGTGACAACCAACCCGTGTGGCAAATAGTATCGATCTCCTCTATAGTCCCCTATGTATAGAATTAGGTATGACTACAGTAGGTAGCTTATAACGATAATAATGAGACTCATACTATAGACTTATAGTTCATATTATGGTTTTAAATGTTAAATTTAATTGAGAAGTGACTATAGTGTTTTAAAATCAGACGTATAGATAATTACAATATATAGCCAGTTTAATATGAATATAATGGACGTTTTGGTTTTTGGATCGAGCAAGATTTGTTTGTACAGGGTCAAGGCTTTATTGCTCGAGTCGTTGACATAAATAATGATTTCTTTCAGATGCTCAGCAAAAAATATACAAAACAATTGCGGATATTCCAGGGCCAAGGCCGTTGCCTGTATTTGGAACCAGGTGGATCTATTGGAAATTCTGTTTGTATAAACTGAATGCCGTTCACTTAGCATACGAAGGTACATTTTAACAATAAAGCATAATATAGTCAATAGTCATATTACCTATTTTGGATTTAATTTGGGGCCCGTGCACAGTAAGGCATTCCGAACGCGATTGAAATGGAAACTTAATTACCTGCACCGCTGCACATAATAATTAATATAGTAATATCTACATTATGAGTAAATCAACACTAATTTAACATGCATAATATGCATGATGATAAAATATAAGTATTTAGCAAATGTAATTATGATTGATGTAGGTACAATATAAATTAACTTACTATCTTAGCATCTATTTCCAAGTTATTATCTTTAATATTATCTATGGAGTATCACTCAGTTAAATATTCGTTTAATAATCGAAATGATTTCATAATTAAATTAACACATATCCACAGGATAATCAGAAGAAGTTTAGTTTAAATTAGTAACAATAATATGCATTTCAACTTATTGAACAAAACTAATTTAATTCACGTTACCACAATTGTTCTGTTTAAGTTTTATTGAAGTGAAACTTTTGTTTAACTAATATTGTTTTGTGTTATAATTCTTTTAATAATTTTAAATTGAGCTCTTGATACTATTAAATTAACAATGGTTATTATTTTGGCAAAGCAGTCCTATTTAGAATTTTTTTTTCAATCTAATGAATAGTGCAATAACCTAAGAATAAAAAATATTCTATTTTTTTATAGTTTCTAAAATTAATTTGCAAAACAACACTAAAATAAATGCATAACAAACTTTAGTTTGATTTTTTATTTTAGTTACTACCTAAGACTTTAAATTATAATATTATGAAAGTCATACTATACCATATATTTAGTAGGTACCTATAGGTACTATTTTCAAAGCATACTTACTTAAATCAATAAACATACATTAAATACTGTAGTAAACCTACTACCCAAATAAGAACCCAATTAACGTATAAATTTGTTATCATTCATTACTTAAAAATTAAAAACTATGATTTTGGGACTATTTAACTTTTGATGTGTAAATATTGGCGAAAGCGTAAATTGGGGGCTAGCCTAAAGGGCCTTATCCCCAAAAAACTTCTGAGACTCCCAAATATCTCCTAACTTAACCTCGTAAGTATAATACATTATTACGTTTGAATCTATATTTCTAGCCCCACTGATCCATATTTATGTCTATGAATATTGGAATAGATCATTTCGTTGCATTGATCGTAGTATATCAATAATCAGTTTTTTAATAATTGCACAGATATGTTTAACCGGTATGGCGATATTATTCGCGAAGAAGCACTGTGGAACATACCAGTTATAAGTGTCAAAAACAGAGATTTCATCGAAAGGGCACTTAGACAAAGTGGAAAGTACCCTATCCGACCGCCAAATGAAGTAACAGCTAACTACAGAAAGTCCCGTCCGGATCGCTACACAAATACAGGACTTGTTAACGAGTGCGTACTTGTGTATACATATTATACCTTCATATTGACAACATTTAATTCAATGTACTTAATTTTATTTCAACGAGAACGCCGGTTTGAAGGTAAAATGTAGCATTATAAAATGTGCTAGAAAATGTTTTGTATACATATAAAATTCGACGACATGATGTGATATTATACGATATGATAATATGATAATTTATTATTACTGAATATAAATATGAATTGAAACACAATTATTTTCGTTTCAAAAAATGTAAATTCATCAGAGTTGTATATTATTTTAGTTACTTACCTATTTGATATTTTCAACATAAATACATAATAATATAATCTGCAGTACCTGTATTATAACTATTATACTAATTACTTATCACAAGTATGTACACGTGTTGCAGACAAGGTGAAGTTTGGGCGATGCTACGAAATAAATTGACACCAGAACTTACAAGTCCTAGGACAATTCGACGTTTTTTGCCAGAAGTTAATCAGCTCGCAGACGATTTTAATAATCTGATTTCCCTAGCAAGAGATGGCAATAACGTGGTCAAAGGATTCGAAGCATACTGTAACAGAATGGGATTGGAAAGTATGTGTGATCGGGTCGTGCAGGTGGCAATCGTAATTCAATAAGCAATTTAATAATTGCGATTTTCATTGCGACGTGTTGCCCACCGTAGGTACGTGTACGTTAATTTTGGGCAGGAGGTTCGGATTTTTGGACGGGGAGGTTAGCGAGACGGCTACGCGTCTGGCAGACTCCGTGACCAGTCAGTTCAGAGCGTCACAGGAAGCGTTTTATGGACTTCCAATCTGGAAGTTAATATCAACCAAAGCGTACAAGGATTTCGTAGCTAGCGAGGACGCCCTATACGAGTAAGTGCAATTTGTAGAAAAGTCAAACGTTTATACGATCCAAATAAACACGTTGAGAATTATATGCATTTTTATAGCATTGTGTCCGAATTCGTCGATTCAGCGTTGATCGACGAGCAACAGTCTTGCACGGACGTACGCAGCGTATTCGTGTCTATACTACAGGCGTCCGAGTTGGACAACAGAGACAAGAAAGCCGCCATTATCGATTACATCGCCGCCGGGATAAAAACAGTATTATACTTATATCTAATATTTCATACTGGGTAGTATAATAATTAGTCTATTTCACATTCACGACAATTTTATATTAAACGATAATGATAATAATAGTTTATTTCGAGTGCTGCAGTTGTAGCTAAGTGCATACATGAATAATAACAATTAATGCATAGTACTAGAATTCTAACAAATGGTGAAACAAAAACAGTTCACGAAGAGGAGGTTACCGGAACGAGTATTCCAGGGCGACTTGCTTCCGTCGGTCCACGAAGATGACACTCACGAACGAGTATTAGGACGACTGACTTTGGTCGGCCCGAGAAGATGTTTGTAGCCTGCGATATAGCTAAACATATTATACTTGCGAGGGGATAGAACGGTGCCGCCCCGACTATTCCCATTTGGCCCATTTGGCAGTGTAAAAAATATTGTGAGGCATCATGGGGCCGTGATACACACATACACACCAGCAGCAGGTGAGAAAAGTGTATCACGCCCCATGCGAGTCTAAAAACAAAGTAAATGTGTAATAACACATAATTTTAACTCTAACATTTAATCTTTAAACGTCGGTAACCAAAATAAGACAATTAATGTTAAATACTTAAATATTTACGCAACTATGCATATTTATAGTAAAACAATTTTTGCAAATAGATGCGTGGGAGGAGACTCGGATAAAATAATGAATTTAACATTTTGTTTTTGTGGCACTATATTTCTGATGGGTTATTTTAAACGCAGTCGATAAGAATTGTTGTATTTCCGTATAAAATATGGTAAGAAATTCCAGGACACACCTTCAGGAAAATCAATGTAATGTGCGAACATTTTGAAAAATATTCATAGCAATCATATTTCATAACATTAGTATTTTTCACATATGTATATGTGAGGTGTCAATGTATTTTTGTGCGTATACGTAACATAGTTTATATTATACTAGTGTCCTTTGAATATTTTTTCTACATTTAAGTTTCCCGCCGTGTCTTGCAACAAATTTAAGAAGACAATTGCAGAGTGCTGCTTTGTGCATTTACATTTGCACCACAATACATACTTCTGACATTGATATCTATACCTGCATGAGAATAGATAAATATAAATATAAAAAACGTTTTTTAGTTGGGAAACACCCTGGTATTTTTATTGTACTTGGTCGCCAAACATCCGGAAGTGCAGGAAAAAATATATAACGAGGTATTACGGTTGGCTCCGGCGGGTACACCTATTACCGCTGAGCATTTACACAAGGCCACATATTTGAACGCGTGTATAACCGAAGCCCACAGGTAACATCGTTAATATATTATGATAAAAAACAATTAGTTATTGATTCGTATCGCGTTTTCCAGGCTTAAGCCCACTGCTCCGTGTATTGCAAGAGTGTTGGAATCGGAAATAGAATACGATAATTACCGATTGCCGCCAGGGGTAATATTTTGGTGACATGTTTTTTTTAAATATTTATTATCTTACGAGCATATGAATATTTTTTTACTTAGAGCGTCGTGTTGCTGCACACGGGGTTGGCGTGTTTGGACGAAAAGAACTTCAAAGACGCGACCTCATATAGACCGGAAAGGTGGCTGGACGAGCTGACGAAAAAATCACCATTTTTGGTCGCACCGTTTGGTTGTGGCAAACGAATGTGTCCGGGGAAGCGATTCATAGATCTAGAACTCCAAATTGTTTTAGCAAAGGTCATCAAAATATAACATTTATCGTGTTGAAAATAATAACTAATAAATTATAACTTTGTTTTAAAGATGGTCAAGCAATTTCAAATCGACTTTGAGGGACAACTGAAAACTGAATTTCAATTTCTTTTGACACCCGTTGACTCGAATTTTATTCTACGAGATAGAATTTGTTAATGTTATTAGTTATTAAATACTTTATTAAATTAAAACCACTTTAATTTAATACTGTATTTAAGTATATTAAATTATTTATTTTATCGTACCACGACAAAGTTTGATATACCTATCACATTACCTATACCTTTATTTTTTTAAATTATGATGTATATAGTATATACAATACACACATATATTATATAGAATGTATATAATTATATATGATAATATATAGTGTACATTTATGCGCACGTGTGTGTTTTATAATAAATTATTATAACAAAAATACATACCTATTCATATAATTAAAGTTCATTAAGGGTCCCGGTCCAGTTTTTCAAATTTTCCACAATTCTATAAAATTTGAAAATGAAATTTTATATTTTAGGTGCTACTTCAATTATAAGACTTTTTCACTAATCTACTACACGATAACTATTTAGGGGGGGGGAGGTTGATAGGGTGTATTATATATCGAAAAAAATTACTTTAAAATAAATAACTCTCATCTTTGTAGAATTGTCGGATTTTGATGACTATTTTTTTATATGAAAGAAGAAGACTTAAAGACTTCTTCTTTGGAGGGAATATTGGGGGGCAAAGCCCCTAATGGATCTCTTGTCTACATAAATCTAGCACCCTCGTAAACTTAACCAAAATTGCGCCTATGAATATATGTATACTATATTTTATAATTTTTATTTGTGTTCATAGTATTAAAAAAAAATAATTTAAATTTTACATAAGCAAAAATTGTTTGAAATATATTGATAATTAACCCACATTATAATTAACTTACTCCTTTGCGGTGATTTATATAGATTGAAGCAAAAGTACATTAATGGATACCCATCACCCATAATAGGCAAATAACCTAACGTAACTTTTTAATGTTTTAATAGGCATTAGATAATATTATTTGGTATTTGATCCTTTATTGAAAGACTTCTCCCACTGCCTCTTGAATATCAGCGTTAAGTCCATTTTATTTCGTGAATTGAACTCCAAGATATAATAATATAATAATCGCTCACTTCGATAAATCTTGGTGGGTATACACATCCAAAAGTTCACATTTTTCACCTAAGACAGATTTTCCGTTTTGAGTGTCTCTATTGCTCATTTTCGTGATAGAATATGGCCTGCTGACTGCCAGATCCAGATCAGATCACTTGTAACCTACTGTAGAGCACAGCGACATCATCAACTTATTTGCTTTTTTTTTTATTTTTATAGTACCTACATATTCACGTATTTTCAAAGCAAATAAAATTTCTTTTTCCTAAAAATGTTGTAAAAATGCGTTTTATTCGTTATTTTAGACTGTTCTACCATAAAAATTGGTTAATTAATTTATCAGGTACTTGCTAATTAACCCAGCATAGTCTAACTTTGTCCCAAAGTAGCGGAAATGGCAAATATATAAGGGTATTCAATGGTTATAAGGGAGGTGGGTTCAAGTTACCCGATTGTCTGGTAACAATGTCCAGATTTAAAAAAAAAATGTTTTAGTTAAAAAATTCAAGCTAAAAGTAAGATTATGCAGAAAGCATGTCTAAACCCACACATTTATGTCGATATTTTTTATTTTTTTTTTACGTGCAACCTATTTAAATTTATTTTTGTGTTGGCCGTCCATAGCAACCGGACTGTGATTTCAGACTATGCATAATACATCTGGTTATATTTTCTAATAATTTCAAAAATGCGTTTTATTCTTTTATGTAAATCAGGAAGAATACTTTTAAACCAATTTATATATGACAAATTAGATACTAACTTCAAGGTTATAGGATTATTTATAGATATCAAACAGGCATTTAATTGTGTGAACTATAAAATACTGTTAAAACAACTTTATTATTGTAACTTCCGAGTCAAAATTTGCGATTTATTAAAATATTAGGTACCTAATCTAATGGAACACAAATTGTTAAAATAAATAATTCAGTAAGTACCTACGTCCTACATTACTTGAAACTACACATGGTGCCTTATGGAACTGTTTTTGGCTAGGTATCTTCTATTCATAATATACAATATAATTTTTTTGTGCAGTTAAATATTGGTGTTTATGCAGAAATAATCTGTTATATGCTAACGATACTGCTATTTTAATTTATAGTGAATCAATGGAGACATTACATTATATAAACAGGTACAAATAATATTATACTAGAAATAAATTTATTAGTTTAGATTTAAAAATATGCATACATTCATCAAAATGTCAATCTAATCATTGTTTTAATTGCGTTTTTCTGAAAAATACAAATTATGTAAAGATTTAGGTCTCACTTTAGACAATAAACTTAAATGGAATCATGATAATATAAATTACCTTTAAAATGCTATTAGCAAATTATTCTAGGTTTTGTAATTATGTACACGTATATCATTATTTTATTAGATTATATTAAATTTAAGAAAAGAAATTAAATAGTACAATATTACAATATTATTATCACCTGTATAAATACAAATGATCAATGCATTATCATAAAATTATAATGACACATGACAAACACACACACGAAAGAGGAATGCCACCATCTACAATACGACTTCGGTAAAGGTGACATCTCACACTGTCACACCATTATCTATAAAACCTATACGACACACACAACGGTGCTTAGAAAACTCACTTACTCTCATTTCACTAAGTTGTAAATTTTCATATCATATTCGTGTTATTTTGAAAGTAAAAAATAAACTAATTTTAATACCTTTTCTTTGGTTATTAAAATATTATTTCAATATGCCTCTCCTGCCTAATATTCAGTATTTGTCAAATAAAATTATCCAAGATAATCCTGAATCGCAAGTTCTACGAAAGGTAATTAACAAATTTATTCAATATAAATTATAAAAATAAAGCAATTAAAAAATGTAACAATTTATATCACACTGCTTATTAGTTATTGCACGTCTACTTTTAATCTTTTTGAAAGGCATAAAATAGGAAATAAAATATTTGAATCTTATTAGGGGAACCTATTTGTAATGTAAATTGCTAGCCCACAATTGACTTTAATTAAATTAAATAAAAGATATAATTTAATATGAAATAATACCTGACATTATTTTTCTGTCAATTTTTACGACAAGTCTAAACACAGTAAAATTGAATGGGTGAAAAGTAAATGTGTATAGATATATAATTTTTATATGGATAAATATTTTAATGTACCGAAGTATATCATTTTTAGACATTTTTCAAACCTAAGTACTACATAAGGTATACTTGCTCATATAGTAATAGGTAAGGTACATTTTCATTCAAATGATATTGCAATACTACTATTTTGCAACAATTATTTTAACAGTATGTAAGACTTATTATTGTATTAAATAAAAATAATTACAGTAATAGTTTATGTATAAATTAATAACCATTACTTAACCAATCAGCTCCCTTTCCAATATGTTTGCCTCACACGATACATTGTGGTGATTCCGATAACCATCGGGAAGTCACGGCTTCGGTCGAGCCTTACGCAGTGGGGACTACTCGCCTTTGTGCGATCTCGTGTCTACAAGCAGTACAAGCCCACACTTCTTCAGTAGTCAGTAGTCCAACTCCACTCTCCAGTCACACTACATACCAGTAGTTATCTGTTGTAATACCTACCAATGCTATAAGCTCAGTTTTCGCAAAGTGTTCGTATTATTTTGTCTTTTATTTTATATTTCATTTAAACAATAATAATTTCAACAAGAAAAATCTGATGTGTAAATGAACAGCCAGTCGCACATCCGTGAGTAAAACTGTTATATTGTAATAAAAATAATTATGTAATTAAATATTATATCGGTATTAAGCTCAAGGATTTAATAAATATTCCAATGTAAAAGTAAAACGAATTTATCTGGTTTGGAATAATAGTAAATAGTAGGTGGTGAAAATTATGTATTTAATGTTAGTCATATACACATTTTAAGTCATTCAAGTAAATTTAGTTTATGTTTGCATTGTTTATGACCTCTTTTGTTAATTTTCTATAGTGATAATATATTATACGCAGTATATAATATACACTACATAGTTTAATACATTTTATTTTAATCTAGAAAACTATTAATCATCAACATTACATCATTACCTAGGTACTTGGCTACCTTTAGTAGGTATACATAATTTTTATTATTATGTATTATGGGGGTATTTGTGGAAGGAATCAAAATATTTTGAATCAAACGTTACCTACTGGATAACGGATGTTCCATTTTTATAATAAAATTAAAATCGTCTTTTATAAAATAAAAAACAAGGGTACCTTTTTTTAGTTAGTTATGATTTGTAGTAATATTGTAGTAATACAGTGGCGTACGCAAGGGTAGAGTTCTATGGTTCTGACCCTCCCCTGAAATTTCTTTTTTTTACAAAAAATCTCATTTAACGCCATTTTGATACCCACAGATCAGTTGTTGGTCATTTTCAATAGATACAAAATAAATTGTTGAATATGACAAAAACGTCGTTAATCATAGTTTCTGTTTTTTTTTTTGGCTGATTTAGAACATTGTTAATAAACGTCTGCCATAATCGATAGTGTATCATCGTCCATTACGATTACCATGTTTATTACGGTCCAAGGAGGCTCTATAGATGACCTGGTTAAACACCGTAAATGTAGACTAAATTTGAGACTAACTATAATTTGTTATATAAAAACTGTTAGAAAAAAATTATGCAAATTATTTACTCAGATAAAACCCTAAAGGAACTAAAATCCTGCGTACGCTACTGTAATAATATCAGTGAATATCAATTCAGTTTAATAATTTATTTGTAAAAACATAAATATATGTTCATATCTAACAATTTATTTCATTGTATGACATTAACGAATTCAAGAATATTTTAGAAAAAATAATTAACTTGTGTTCGAAAACATGTGGTAGTGGTGGTACTATCTTGCTAATTTATAGGTACTCAGTTTATGCGGGGCTTACTACTTTACATTATTAACTGTCATAGGCGTGCACGGGGGGGGGTGTGCCCTGTGGCCCCTGGCATTTTCTTTAATAAATACTTAGATATCTATGCTATACTAGATAGCGAACATTTTTACATTTTACATGAAAAAAATTAAAACCAGTTTGAATCTCATAGTATATAAATATATGTGAATAAATGTAATAAAGTTATTAATATATCAGTTATCATCGAATAAATAATTTATTATTACTCTACGTTTCTACTATCCACTATATTAGCAAGTAGACTATTTTTTTTTATCACAGTGTGATATATCAACTACTTTATTTATATACTTACGTTATTTCACGGTTGTAACTTGTAGATAATATTACATACCCCATAGGTTAGTTAAAATAGTAATTACAAATAACTAATATTTTAAACCTAAAAAAACAGAATATTCTTATTTAGTAGGTATCTACATTAAACTTTTACATATTATACCTAACTAGTAAATAAAATACTATTATAATGAGTGAAAAGAAGATCATATAGCAGAAGAATAATCATTAAGGTCATTAAAGTTCACTCTTTTTTTAAAAGTTGAATTTTGTCCGGAGTGACCCGTAAATATTTCGGACAATATAGATATTTAAAAAAAAAATTTAATGAATTGAAATAAAAAAAAACCCATACATTTATCGCAAATGCAATATAATTTTTTTTTTACTTTTCTGTTTTTACTTTTGTGTTGTCATTTTTTTATAACTAACACCATCAACGACATTTTAAATAACATTAGGATTATAATTCTTATATACGGACGACGTCCTACATTGTTGACATATGATCTGGGCATAGTTAATGTGTTGTCCGAAGTCACCCACGTTTGGTAATAATTAAGACGATTGAACACTACAGTGTGAGATCAAGTTACTTAAAAATTTGCACATATAGAGGTACCAATTACCATTGATTTTATAGTATATTATAAAATCAATGCAATTACCAATTAACACGGACAAGTTAACGGGTATAGGTAACCGAAAACCGCAATCAAATATTTCTGTTTGCTGTTGTGTTACAGTAGTCAATGTAGTTATGCAATTTAAAAATACAAAAATATAATATTTTGTATTTACCTTCATAATATGTACTATGACACCATTATGTCATCAATAAATATTATTTTCTATGGGGGTTATAATAGATATTAATGTAGAGTATCAGTTTTCAACTTTTATTAAACGTGTATTCTAAAATTATAAGATAACTAAAAAAACATGGTGTTGCCCGAATTCACTCCACATGTCCGAAGTCACCTTTTTTACGGTAGTCATTAGTACAAGAATCTGTGGTTTAGACATTTTTAAGGGGCCCCACTCCGAAGTCTGCGCATGCCTGTGTAAATTGTACATTTAATTTTAATAAATTACGTATTAAATTAATAAAAAGGAAAAAAATCTCTTTTATGATAAAAATAATGCGAACAGATTTTTTAAAACGTCTAATGTATACATTTTATTTTATAATATTTTAAAATTATTATACATCATAAGTATTGTAAATTGATAAATAATTTGGACATTTTAAATTTTAGCAATGGATTTTGCACTTATTAATTGGACATGGTTGTACACTGTACAATGTAGAGTATGTCGATTCCTAATAGATTTTTAATATATGTAAGGTCCAAAGATCTAAATAAAACATAATTAGAGTTTAAATATCATAATATATTGTTATACTGTTGTGGTTTCACGAGATATTAATTAATTTATTGTAATAAGTTTGTATTGAGAATGGCAACTACACAATATAAATTATTAGTCATAAGTGAAAACTAAACCATTTAGTCATAACTCATAATACTAAGTCCATAATAACAAGTCATACAATTATAGGTATATACGTTATATTATATTATTCGTCTGTGCACTGTTGAAATTAATGAGACAGAACTATTATATAGAATATATTAATGTAATTTATGTTGTTAATGTCTTTCATTTCAGTTAATTCATATATTATTAAGTATAAATTCTCTTTTATAAGTATCTTCATTAATGCAATAATGTGATACTAAATGATCGTCTTGGTCGTTCGTGAAAGGTCGGGCTGAGAGGATTATCCTTATTAGTTGAAGACCTCTACATTACTGAGTTTGATATAGGTACCTCGGGAGGTACACTTCAAAGAGGCAGCAATTATCATCGCACACGAGCATACAGAAAATCGAGATCTCGTACTTACTGTCCCGATTTAGATAGCTTTTTGCTATCTAGCATTGTAGAATATGTTACAAAACTTTTTTGGTTCAATCATCCTTAAAAAAAAAAATAAATAATTACGCCTTTTATGAATAAATTAACAACGATTTAGTATGAATTAAATATTCAAATATTTTTAATTTTATGACAAATTTTTGATTTAAATTATTTAAAATATATTTCCTTGACAGGAAATTTTTCCCTATTATCAATGCACAAGAAAGTCTGCTATTATGTGAGTTAGTTTTTTGAATTTAAGATAGTTTATTTCTATATTTGCTTCCGTGGACCCAATTAATGTTAATGGTTTGTTGTTAGGTCCCGTTAATTTCATGTTAATTACTTTGTTTATGATTTGATTTTTTGTACAAGGGTATGTCTAATGCAACATATATTTGCACCTGTATCAATTGTTATTATTAAATATTGCATTTATGTATAGTGCATTTGGAGTATAATTTATGGTATGTGTAATGGTTGTGGTGTGTAATCTATTAGTTTTTTGACTGTGGAAAATATTTCCAATATTTTTGTGCTTCGTATTCCAATTTTTGGCATACTTGATATTTTATTGGATTGTCTTTAAAACCGAATTGTTTTGTTGTATGTCTATTATATTGACAGAAATTACATTTTGTTCCACTTTTAGTTTTTTGTTAGGGATTTTGATTATATAATAGTTAAGTTTAATTTTTTTGTGGATTTTGAGTATTAAGAAATGGATCATTTATTTGTGGAGCTTTAGGAATTTGTTGTTTATTATATTTTGTGTTAATTGGGTAAAATGATTTATTATTTCTTTGAACGACTTTATTTCATTTTTTTAATGTTTTTTGAGGTTTTTACTTGTAATTATTAGTTAGTTTTATGTTTTCTTCTAATTGAGTAGTTAGTATGCTAATTAATGCTAATAATTGGTCTTTAAAGTTAAAATTTTGATATGGATTAAAGTTATTTTAATAATTCATAACAAGGTATAAATTGAATGAGTAAGTTAAATTAACAATCGCTGTATAATTTTGGCAGCGAAGTAAGACGGGGTGTGTGATACTATATGAGACGGTTTGGCTAATATGAACAGACTGTGCTGCTGAGGTCCGACTCGGCTGATGGGAGCATACTGATCTGATTATCGATGGGGGTTCTACTTACAGTATTGACTTTTGGTATCTACCTTGTTGTTCCATATGAAATTGTTATTGTTTATTTTGCATGAGTATATGCGGGTATAAATGTATAATAAATATACGTTTTTGTAGGATTAATTGCATTATACATGCATATTATATAATATATACTTATTAATAATTTTGTACATATTTTGAATAATATTGAAGGGCATAAGTACAGTTATTTATTATGGTTTTTGGGTGATGACATATTTAATAGTATTATGATGATATTAAATCGTGAAACTGTGTTGGTGTTATGATGTATATATCATTACAATAGATAATACATTTTTAAAAATTATAAAAATATTTCATTGGTAAGAGGGGGCTTTGAAAAATAGGTTATATAGGTAAATATTGGGTTTAAACTTTAAAGGGATTTTTCCGGTTCATTAATAACGCGAGGCCGCCGGTTATTAGCTAGACTGCGGATAAACTATGGTCGCGCCTATGCTTGCCTGTACCAAAGGAGACGCAACTCACATTTTGAGAACAACTGGCATATTGAATACAATATGTAAAACACGGGAACAGTTATAAGTTTCCTGTATTAATATATCCACTTATCACCCGTACATGCATATTTAGTATTTACATACAGTGTGATCACAATATTAGGTACCACTTTGTATTGAAATAGGGTTTTCGGGAGGTGATAGAGAGCATTTAAATACATATTTTCAGACCAGTTTCAAATTTTTAGCTCACTCGGTACGCGCATGCGCAATACGACTTACTTTTTTTAATGAAAACCCCAGTTTTTTCTGCAGATTCAGTAGAGTATTATTTTTTAACGTTTATTGTACAAAAAGTTTTTTTCTATTTTCAAAACTGCCTAAGTTAGAGTAAGTAAAAATTGGATTTATGCATAATTCGTGTTTAATGATATTTTCATTTATAACCATTGGAAATAATAAAATAAGTGGGAATAATTAAACATTACTTTTAGTGTATAATATTTTGTCAACTGTATTAATTAAATGTATGGCAAAATAGTTATAACTTATAATGATAATAGCAATAGTAATATTATAATAAAAATAAAATGTATTAAATACATTTATCGAATGAATTGTTCGAAGTTTTCGCTATTATGTTCTAAACATGATTCCAGTCGTCTCAAAAATTCAGTCGAAGTTGCCGCCTTGATTTGGTCCTCATTTAAAATATCACATGCTGTTTGTATTTTGTGTTTTAAGTCTTGAAGATTGACAGGTGTATCTGCATAAACCGCAGTCTTCAAATATCCCCATAAAAAAAAATCCAATGGCGTTAAATCTGGGGATCGTGCAGGCCAAGGAACAACGAAATTAGTACCAATCCATCGATTCGGAAATATTTTATTTAAATGTTGTCTAACAATGATTGCATTTTAGGCTGGTGCTCCACATCGACAGAATAAAAGTAAAATTATATTTTTCATCAAACTAATGAATACCCTTATTTAAAAACTTAATAATTACATTACCTGCTTATCTTATCGTAATTGGATCTATTTTAAAATTAAACTAATAAAAATAGTTAAATCTGTAATTTAATTATAGCAGTTTACTAAATAAAAATTATCACATATTCAAGATATTCAATCTTGTGACCAATACAGTATTATTAAATTATTATTTTAAAACAGACAAAGTAAATTAAATATTTAATTGGCACTTATTTTATTATTTCCAGTGGTTATAAATGAAAATCATTAAACACGAATTATGCATAAATCCAATTTTTGACATACTCTAACTTGGGCAGTTTTGAAAATAGAAAAAAATTTTTTGTACAATAAATGTTTTAAAAAAAATACTCTACCCGAATCTGCAGAAAAAAACTGGGGTTGCCGTTAAAAAAAAAGTAAGTCGTATTGTGCATGCGCGTACCGAGTGAGCTAAAAATTTGAAACTTGTCTGAAAATATGTATTTAAGTGCTCCCTATCACCTCACGAAAACCCTATTTTAATACAAGTCACCCATCTAAGATATTCAGTGGTACCTAATATCGTGATCACACTGTATATTAGGAATATTTTTTAATGGTTTCATTTAAAAACACTTCTTAAACCCGAATTGATAAGTATCACAATCACGGATGTTCACAGCTACATTTATAACATTTAATATTTATTATCCTACTGCTTTATTATAACCCTTTATTATGCCTGAGCTGGTATAGTAGAGGCAAATTGTAATTTGTTATTCGTTATTCGATTATTGACTTTCATGATTATGTTTAATTTTTAATTATTATTAATATTAAAATACAAACAAGTATATGTATAGTGTATACATTATTCATTCATGGTATAATATGTCTGCAAATCATTTGCCATAGACCGGAACTAGAACAATCTAATAACTTACGCCACTGCATATAATTATAAATTATAATCCTTATTGTTTAAAAATTAATAATTCAATGATATATTTTTATTTATTGAACAATTATACATATAATTATATTAGATTATGTACAATATTTATGAATGTCAAAAAATAAATCAGATTCTGAGTTATTATTGATAACATGTGATGTATATAATTCTTTCATGGCACTTTTTCATGCTGTAAAAATATCACCAAATATTCATAACTATAAGTCGTAACTCTCAGTTATTAAAATATTAATTAAACATAATTTGTATTTAAAATAGTCTTAAAAATGAAATTTCCATAACATTGTGTTTTCATTTCTTTACATTTCTTATAATTTTCAGTGTCTTTGTAAAATGTTGAGTTAACATTTAAATAATATAAACTTACATTCATAATTTAATATATTATCATCAAAAAATACAGACTATATTAATAAATACATAACTTAATTTTTTTCATAAATATATTAAAATAACTTAGGTAAAATCACATGACTCTTTGTATGAGAGTATTATTGTCCCTTTCAATTTCTAAAACATATCAATGCATTAACATAATTAATTTTATTTCTTTAATTGTAAGTACTTACTGTATACCAAATATTTGTGAATTCATCTATCATAACTTATCAATTATGGCTTATCAATAAAGTTGAATCATAATATAATATTTTAAGCTCGTGTGATATCTTGAATAAAAAATAAAGTATAATATTTTGTATACATTTTTGAGATAAATAGTATATTAAGAATATACTACCTACCTAATTTTGAGACCTATTGTTATTCAGATTGAATGAATTAATAATTATTAACCTCTGGTGTGACATTGCGTTCCGTAAGTTAAAAATTGTTAAGACTGAGTGTCTATTATGTTGTTGGACCAATAGCGAGACACTGCGTCCCCAAGTTTAAAATTGTCAAGTTTGATTGTTATAGCCTCTGGCACGGAATGGCTTCCTCTAAGCTTGTGTGATGAATAATCAGTAATTTATGAAAGGTAAAAACCACAAAAAAAAAGATAAAAATATAAGTTCTGAAAGTTATGATTTATGAACAAATTAGAAGGTACTTTTTACATTAGTACAATCTTTGCTCACAATTTCAAATTATTTATTTATTTTATTTTGTCAGATTTTTTAATGATATGTTATTGAAATGGGCAATTACTTTCGTTCCAGTAAATTAATCTTTAAAAATTTTAAATATTCTGTTTATTAATATTATTTGGCTGCGATTCAAATGTCTTGACATCAGCTACACGTTATATTAGTAATGTACAAACATTTTTTTACATTTAATTATTGTTTAAGCTTAAATGTAGGTATTAATAAGTTACGGGTTGGTTTTAAATTATAAGTACCTCATTTTTAATTCAATTCAATTCATATCTCAGAATTAAAATTAAAATTCAAAAATATTCACAAGGATTAAATGTTATATTCAATAAAATACTTTATTTTATGCTAATCATAAGGTTCCTCAGTAGTAAAGGTACCATGATTGTTATGTATCTATTAAAAGTGTGCCATGAAATTGATATAATTGTTCTTAATTGATTTAAAATTAAATATTTTCATGCATCTACTACGATCTACTATAAAATATTTAATATTAAAGTTTTTATATTTTTGTATTCTTTCAATCTTGTTAAAAACATAATAATATTCATTCCTGAATTCATTTTTTAGTATAGAAAAACTATTTTTTATACATTTGAACCACTGTCGATAAATTGTTTTCCTGAGTTGAAAATTGTCCAGTTTGATTGTTATAGGATCTGACTAAGCTAGTGTGTTTCAATTTGATGCAGCTACAAACGCAATGAAACCTACTCCTTTAGATGTTTACAAAAGCTGAGGAATGACAATATGTAGGATATTCGTTAAACAACTGAGTTATGGTTAACTATGGCCCATTAACGTTCTCCACGAAAGTTTCGTTTTTTTTTTAGAATCAGCATTGCGTTTGTTGAAAGTTGGATTTTTCCCGCCATTTTCTTAACTAGATTCTTGGCTTTGTTCATGAACGGATTCTTCGCACTGAAAGTCCCACGGGCTCTCACCTCCGCACCCATCCAATACATATTCCCCCTTGTCCCGATGTTCTATGTTATGGTTATTAAAATACTTGTAATACGATTAAAAATAAAATTATAATATTATATTATTGGGTAATACTAAACGGAGAACTCGGTCGGTAGTACCCGTAAAAGAGATGTCAACAAATCTTCGTTGGTATACACGTGTTTTTTCAATACATTATAAAAAGCTGAGTCTTTAACAATTATTTTGAACGTAAATAAATCTAAAGAACATGCACCACTGTCGTTTTTTAAATTTTTCAACATTATGTAACAATGAGTGGATAATTTACAAAACGAACACGGTGCTGCAGTGGACATTTTAAACATACAAATAATACACTGCGCATGATTACAACCTAAATTATATCACATGTCACGAGCATCTATCAATTCCATGCATATCTGACAATTAATAATTTGCAACATGCCAAAATCGCGTAATATGTTTTCCGAAATTGTCTCTCTTACGTTGTGATAGCGCTTGAACAGTGCTGTGACTGCTGTTATTTGGTTAGTGAGACGAATTGTTAAACGATCGTCGTCAGCATAACCGTCGATGAAATTTCTTTCAAATCCGTTATCGTCGTAATATTCGGAAGGGTAATAATTATAGTTAACCAGACCAGTCTTGGGAGCATCCGAAATCGTTAGCGCATCCAACTGTGAGAACAATCATAAAACACGAATACAATTATTTTAATAGTGTTGACATATTATTTAAAAAAGTGTTATATTACCGCTGGGATATTCGATTCAGCCACGACTATAGATTCTTCGCCGGCGACCGTATTCGTGGCTCTAGAACTTATGATGAATTAAAAATAAGCATGCGCGTTGCTATTGATAAAACTTCACCTTATAATAATATTTTAACTAAGTTGGTATAGTTAGCTATTTTAAATTAATAATAATTAAAAGGATTTGGAATAGCGACTTCTTTTATCCTATCTTTTATTACCAATTTAAAGCATATAATTATTACGATAGATTGGGATCGTGAGTATAGATTTATAAACGAAGGCCATAATGATTTATGATGCATCTGAATCTGCTTGTCTTTATTAACTTATCGTTGATGATGATTTTATTATTAAAACTGAGTGAATATATATTGTTACAACTTCTTACCTGGTCGATGCTGCCTGATTTGAACGATGATAGAATTTGAAAAGAGAGTATTGACGATGTTAGTTTTCTTGAAATAATGTAAGCACAATTTTTTGTTTGAAATAAAAGTTATTTTAATAATTCACAACAAGATATTATAAGATTTAAAATGAGTATGTTAAGTTAATAATCGCTTTATAATTTTGTTAGCGAAATAAGACGGTGCGTATGAAACTGTATGAGACAGTATTGGCTAATGTGAATAGACTGATCTGAATATCAAAATGGGGGTTCTACTTATAGTATTGACCTTTGATACCTTGTTGTTCCATATTAAATTATTGTTGTTTATTTTGCATAGGTACCTACATGGGTATAATCTAAATATTTTATTGTAAAATAAGTGACATTTGTACATGTATATATATATATATATATGGTTATTCCTTATTAATAGTTTTTGTACATTTTGATTAATATCAGGGTACATAGGTATAGATATTTATTATGTTTTGATAGTGTTTATTAGATATTGTTTTGTAATTTGATTTTATAATGAGTATGACTTGTTGTGTATAATTTTGGGTAATATAATGGGTACATGGGTACAGATATTTATTGTGGTTTTCTAGTAATGACATATTTGATAGTATATTATGATGATATTGAATCATGAAGTTGTGTAGGCGCAATGATGTAGATATCATTACATCCACTTCAGTTTTTTGATATTATGCCCTCATAATATGATATAATTGGGACAAATTTTTTTAATTTTGATAGTGAGAAAAAGTTATATAATATTTATTTTTTTGTTTGTACATGTTTCATATGGTTAATAGTTATATAATTTGATTAAGTATTTTCATAGTGTAAATGTTATTAATTAAATATAATAGGTATATAATTTAATTATTGTAGTTAAATAGTTTTTATATAATAATATAATGGTTTAAAAGATTTTTTTTTTAATAATATAATGGTTAAATAGTTTTAAAAAGATATAATGGTTAAATAGTTTAAAAAAAAATATAATGGTTAAATAGTTTCAAAAAAATATAATGGTTAAATAGTAAAAAATGATAGTTACATGGTTATATGGATATATATTTTTGTACGTATATCTTAGACATACTTGATTTCTGGTATGTCTTTGGGTGAATTGTTTTTTTGTTTTCCCAAGGCATCTTGGTGTTATTGAAGTTGTAGTTTGATATCTTCTATGTGTGTTTTGTTATCATTCGTGTTTTCTTTGAATTGGTTTTTATGTTGTTTATGCATAATAAATTCCGTTAAGTTAGTGAAGATACCAGCTAACATTTTTAGACTCCATCCAAATGTCTGGTAAAGTAATGAGATGTTAAGTCCGGTGTTAAATAGACTAATTATTATTTTTGTAATAAAAAATATTCCTAATAGGCTGGAGACGAAAGTTCCAAGTGTGATAAACCATCCCCACATTTTGTGTAGTTTGTTTTCTACTATTTGTCCAATGGTGTTTTCGTCTATGAGGCCTTGTAGTCTGAGGCCTTGGTCTGTGTAGGTATGGCCTAGTGATTGTCTGGCAATATTTTTTTGGCAACTTCGATCTCTTGAGGGAAAAGAGGTGCTTTTGTAGTGCATTGTTTCATGACTATATATTTCAGCTACCATAAGATTTTCTGGGCTTTTATATGTCCAGGTCCATGTGGTTGATGGTTTTAGAATAATGGGTTTTTTAATTTCTCTGAGTGTCGGTGCTACTCTAAACCATTCACCTTCTAGTAGAAAAGCTGGTGATAGTATTGTAATACAGTCTATTTCGGTTCCATAACTTTGTAATGTATGTGTTTTGGGGGCCATGTAGTAGGTTTTGGTATATTATTGGTAGTTCATTAAAGCATATTTTTAATGCATTGATTTCTACATTGACTGCTTTACATTTTAAGAGATATATTATTTCTCCTGCATTCATTGCGGTGTATCCTAGCCCTTCGCCCATGGCGTATGCAAATTCTGAAAGGCTATGTGAGGCTAATGATAATTTTTGAATTAACATATTTCTTTCCAATTCCAACTGTTTTGTGAGGAGGTCAGCATATAGAGATGTCATTGTTGTCTTTAGAAAATTCTCGATGTAAACGAATTTTGTGTTAACATATGCCATTAGGTCCGTGTTGTGTGGTAGGATTTGTTTTATTTGAAATTGATTCATGAATGATGAGTCAATTAAAATATATAACTGTGGATGTTCCGTTTGTATGACCGGTATTTCGCATGCAAATGTTTTTTTTATTTTCTTTAATGCGAAAACTATGTTTTCGGATTCAACCATGTATGTATGTGTTTCATGGCCTGACGGGTTTAGTTTATTGGCGATGATTACGGATGCTGATCTATCGTAGAGCACGTCGAAGTCAGTTTTGTCACAACTTTGTAATATTTGGTCATTGGACCATATGACTTCGCCTTTGAATGTGTCTAGTCCGTATAGTTCAGATAGTTTTAGTCTGGTTCCTGTGGGCATTATTAGAATGTTGTCTTTTTTTTGTGAGTTGGTGATTCCTTCCCCTAGGTATATTTTGTAGTTGCTTTGTATAACTACATTTTTCTAAGTTCCTCTGTCTGAAGAGTAAGATGCTCCTTGACAATTGCCTTCTCTATCCAGTGTTCCAATGAGGGTATGAGTGGCTGCAATTGTTCGGTTGATTTTTAGGCCTGCTACTATTCCGCCAGTTGGTTCAGGTATACTTGTTTTTGATGGAGTTCGGCACATCTGGCAGCTTCTAGTATTAATATTTCAGAGAAGAAGCCACCTTCGACTACTTGTGAATCGTCAAAGGTTGAACATCTTGTTATGAGGTAGTCGACCGATATGAGGCAGGATCTATAGAATATTGTTCTTATTTCAGCTCTTTGTAAGAATTTGATCATGGGTACTTGTCTGGAATTTGGAAGTGGTGGTTGTTCGCAATAGTCTACTTGTAGACTATTAAAGAATGTGATGTTGAGTTTTGGTCCAGAGCAATCATATGCTATGAATGCATTTGTGTAAGAGGATATTATGATTGTGAACCAGGTGATTAATTTGAAACTGTTCAATTTGTTAAACTGTGTAAGAATATAATTTTTTTAAATTAAAAGGAATAATTATGCATGTTTTTTTTTATATATTTTTTTGGAATTGTCAACCCCCTTTTTTTTGAATTGGAATTGTCAACCCCTTCTTTTTTTTTTTTTATTTAAATTAATGGATTGGTATAGAGACTATGTTTTTCCATCTCGTTAATGATGCTGGTTTGATGACAGCGATTGGACTTAATGCAATAATGTAGTGTTAGATTATCGTTATTTAAGTTATTTTTGGTAACGTTTGCTAATTCTCGCAGGGTTTTTATGGAATTCGTTAATTCTAATCCTATATGAGTTGACATAATATTTTCTTGTTTGTATAGGTATTTTTGTATGCTTGCTGTTTTTAATTTTTTTTTTGATTGTTTAAAACTCTTTGCTTTTTTTAGTAAGTAGAATATCTATATCATCTTGTAAAGTGTCTCCTTGGTTCTCTACTTCAATAAGGGTGGTTAATAGAAATAATCCCTGTGAGCCCATGGCCTGTATTGGTGAATATACATAATATGTGATTAAGAAATATATTTTTAAATGAATAGGTTATTATTATAAGTGTTTAATGAATGGTATTGTAATTTTTTTGTTTATATTTGAATTATAACAAACATATTTTCGTATATTGATTTAATTCATCGTTTTTTATTTAACTAGATGGATTGGTTTCGAAACTATGTTGTTCCATTTTTGTTGAAATGTTATTCTTATACCTTAAGTTAGTTTCAATACTTTCATGCAATGTTTCTAATTTATTATTATAAATAGTGTTAGTTTTATTTTTTATACCATTTAAATATGTTATCCTAGTTAATAACTCAACCCCTATGTTGGTTTCTAGCATGTTTTGTTTTTTTAAAACTGCCTTCTTTTTTAATATTTTTTTGCTTAAAATAAGGTCCAGTTTTTTGTTGATAGGCATGTTTTCAAGTTCATTTTGTAATGTACGTCCTTCATCTTCTACTTCTAAGAGGGTAGTAAGTAAGGATAAGCCCATGGAATCCGTTTTCTATAGTGATAAGAGTACATATTTGATATAAGTTTTGTATATTAAGAATATGAAAAGAAAGAAAAAAAATTGATTTCTTTTGAATTGTATTTTATAGATTTATTAATCAAAATTGTACAAATGGGTTAGTGTTTAAGCTATGTGTTAGTAATTTTGTGTTAGCAATTTCGATTTTTTTGTTATTTTTTAAAATATAATTATTAATTGAGAATCTTCTATTTATAAATTCGTCAGTTATTTTTGTTTTCAAACTAGTGACCACCCTGATATTGCCTATTGTTATCCTTAATTCATCTATCAGGAGCTGGTCATTTTTTGGTATGGCTTTTGTTTTATTTAATTTTTTTAATTGTTTTTTTGTTTTGTTCAATCCTTTGCTCATTTTTTTTTGGTGGTGATTGTACTCTTTGACTAATTTCTCATTGAATTCTACATAAAAGGAGTAGTCTGGTAAGAGTAATAATTCTGATGAATCCATAGTGTCTATAAATGGTGAAAGAGTAATATACTAAATATAAATATAATGTTTTTTTTTTTTTGATTTTTTTTGTATAATTAATTTTTTTTTTTTGATTTAAGTTATCTATGGAAATATGGTTTAATTCTTCTAACGTGAATAATGTCTTCAGTTAGTTTTTTATTAAGAATTAATTTTACTTTATAAGTTAACTCTGTGATTTTTTTGAAAATTTTGAAGGGGCCTCTATATTTTTGTGCCAATTTAGGCGATTTGCATACGTGTAAAAATGGAAATTTAACTAATACTTGGTCTCCTGGTTTAAAGCTTATTATCCTGTGACTTTTGTCATAATATTTTTTTTGATTTAATTGAGCTTTTCCAACTATTTGTGGAATTTTATTTCTAATGTCGTTTAGTTCTTTCAATGATGTTTGTATATCATATGGTATGCCTTCAGGTATTAGTTTAATATCTATAGGAAAATAAGGTTCAAAGCCATGCATTAGGAAGAAAGGGCTATAATAAGTGGAAGTTTGAGGAGTTGCGTTGTAAGCAAATGTAATGTTTGGTAAAAAATATGACCATCTATGTTGATTGTCATCATTTATATAGTTTTTTAAGGAACTACATAAAACTCCGTTAACTCTTTCTACAAAGCCCTGGGTTTCCGGGGAATATGCGGTTGATAATATTTGTTTAATTCCTAAGTTTTGTGTAACTTCTTCAATTAATTTATTTTTAAAGTGGGTGCCTTTATCGGATGAAAATTGTCTGAAAGATCCCCACTGTGAAACTATTTGAATTAAAAATTTGACCGTTAATTCAGCCGTGGCTGATTCGACCGCTTTTGGTGAATATTTATTTAGTGTTACTAAAAGCTGCTACTAATACGTATTTCTTTTTATTACTTGAGGGTAATGGTCCTAGATAGTCAAATACTAATCTGTCCATTGGTTTATTTGAAATGGGAATGGGTTGTAATTGTCCTATTGGTTTCCCATGTAATTTTTTGTTTATTTGGCATTTATGACACGTTTTTATAAATTGAGTAGTGTCTTTAGATAGTGTAGCCCAATAATATTTGTTTTGTAATTTATGAATAGTACGTGTTATTCCGGTATGACCGCCGATAGGTGATGATAAGACTTAAGTAATTCATTAGTTAATTTTATTGGTATCACTAATAGGTGTTTTATCGTGTTGGGAGGTGTGAAATATTTATTGTATAACACGTCGTTAATTATGTCAAATTGCCGTGATTTTCTTTGTTTTTTTTTTTGTTTGGTGCGTTATCTATTTTCATTCTTCTTCCCATTTAATTAGTTTAATATCACCCTTTATTAATTCGGTAAGTGGGTGTGATATTTTTGCAAAATTTTTAATGTGTTTTCTATAATATGAACACATTCCTATAAAAGATCGAATGTCTTTTTGTTTTTTTTGGTTGTTTAAATTCTGTAATAGCTTTAATGTTTCTGTTTAGCGGGGTTATCCCGTTTATTGAAATATTATGTCTTAGTAGTTCGATTTTATGATTAAAGAAAAAACACTTGTTTGCTTTTAGTGAAAAGTTCAATTTGTCCATAATTATAAAGGCGTTTTTTAAATTTTCTAATGATTGCTTAAAATTCTTTCATTATGAGGCTAGGTCATCTATATATATGATTAATGATTTATATAATAAGGGTGAGAATGATTCATTTAGTATTCTTTGAAATATAGCACTACTGTTTTTAAATTACTGTGGGAGCCTAGTAAAAGTCATTAGTCCATGTATGGAGGTAAATGCTAATTTATATTGGTCGTCAAATTTAATGGGTAACTGAAAAAACCCATTGTTAAGGTCTAGAGACGTAAAGTATTGTGATCCTTCTAGAGCTCTAAGTAGATCTGTGGTCCTAGGGATAGGATATTGATCTGTTTCTACCCGTTCGTTGAGTTCTTTATAAGAAACAACAAGTCTATATGAGCCTTTTTCTTTCTTTTTAACTAGGACACCATTTCAAATTTTCGAATATTGGCTTCTAAATCTGTAATATTATTAGTTTCTAAAATGCCGATATATCTGGCAACAGTCAGTTTAAGATCTTTTAAAATGTTTCTAACCATTTCTGGTTGTGGCATAAGTGGATCTAGGCGTTTACATAATGATTCGGCGTCATTTATATATGATGTTGTTTGCTCATCATCTAATTGTTTTCGTTTTCCTAATAAGATTCGAAGCATATCAGTTTGGGCTATTGGTTCAAATTCTGTTCTTAATTTAAGTTTTAAGTCCTCCCATTTAGTTTTAACTAATGCATTGTCTTCAGAATTTTCAAAATAAGTTAAGGCTGATCCTTCGAAGCATGCGGCAATGTATTGGGATTTATCGTCATTAGTCCACCCGTTTATAGATGGTGCCCTATTATATTTTTTTAGGAAAGAATCAATATTTTCGAATATGGAGCCTGAGAATCTACCTGGGTCAAAATATGATTTTTTACTGTCCATTCTATTAATTTTGCCGACGTTAATAATTGGAGCAAAATTATGTTCCTCAAAAGCGGAATAATCTGTAGGTAAAGATTCTCCGTTAAGATATTTTAGTAGTCTAATTTTTAATTCGGGGACAATACCTGAGTTTACTAGGCCTCTTTTATTTAATTCAGAAATTAACTCAGGTTTATTTAATTTATTAACTCCAGTTGCTGATAAAATATAAACTGTGTTTTCTGAAGTATTTATGTCCTCATATTCTAAACTATTGTTAGTCATTTATTTTTAAACCGAATTTTTTATAAAAATGTCTCGGTCAAATATTTTTATTTGTATTTAATTGTTATTATTATTTTTTTAAATAATTGAATTGATTTTAAAAATATTTCACCTTTTTTTTAAAGCAACCGTACTTTGGTTGTATAAAAGATTAAAAAAAATATATATATATATATATACATATATGTAAGTAGAGTGTTTTGGTATGTTCTGGGACCTCCGCAAATCCTACAAATCCCATTACCCCGCCCACCCTATCGCGTACGTGCGCGACCTTACCTCATCACACTCAACTGTTTCATTTAATAAATATATCGAATATTCGAATACTATCACCTTCAGGATAATATAGATCGTATGCAGCTAATAACTAAATCACTATTATCTTAAGATATATATATTGTTTTTTTTTTTTATATTACCTTATATCATTCCTACGATAAAATTACTAGAATACCTAACGCTCTTATTTTGATATATTTATATATTCATAAGAAGACAATGGGGTTACACTCAGATTGTTATAATAAATAGAAAACATTCTCCAATTAAATTATATTATTTTTATTTATTAAGCATATCCACTTATTTTATATGAAAAAAAATAATAATAAATAAATAGATATTTCATACGAATGTAATATTAAATGCTCTTCCTCTACGCCCCTTCAATAATAAGTTGAGATCTTTCTGATCCCTACAGTTGAACTCTAAAATCTCTTCATCAGTCAGCTCGATTGATCGTGGAAGGTACACCTCTAGTAGTTCCCCTCCTTCTCCGGATAATGTGCACAACACTGACCTCCCGTACTGTGTATCTTTGTTTAGCATCCTTGAGATAGGATAAGGTCTGTCGACGACTAAATCACCGACTGAGATAAATTTAACATTGCATTGAGTGGTTAAACTTTTTTTCAACGAGTCCATGATGAGTATACTCTATAAACAGATTTTATAATTATTGCATGTGAAATATATGATGACTATGTGTTCTAGATATTAATAAACGTCTATAACTTAAATAATATAATAATATATAATACATTATTATATATGAATATCTAATAAATACTCACTCAATAGTTATCAGGCTGTAGGTGATTTGATGTAATATATTTTTGCTATCGATAGGTATTCAGCTTTAGTGGTCGTCGAAGTTGTGTTGTTCTGATTCCTCTCAATTGCTTAATAAACGGTATACGACTGTTAATAAATGTATCGTTACCGGTCGTATATATATATATATATATATAATTATTGTCCAACTAATTACGATTGTATGTGAAAAGATTATTAAGTTTTTGAATTGATAAAAATTAAAATAGATACGTTCTATAAATCACGATACCTATCTATTGATTCATTAACTTATAGACTTGATTTTAAGTCAATAAGTTTTATTGGTTTGATAGGAATTATCAATATAATAATATAAAATAATGGTTTGTCTAACAATTTTTAATATCTCATGATATACTTAAAAATGTTATACTTATTAAAATATATGAAAATAATAAATACCTATACGTTCTATACTGCTTTCCTATACATGTAATCAGTAACATAGGACATAGGTATACCCTCTTAACAGTTATTATAATATTAGTATAGAGAGATAAGAGTCGGTTCGGTATAACTCAGCTCAGTATAGCTCAACATAGCTCAGCATAGCATAGTTCAGCTCAGCATAGCTCGGCTCCGTATAGCTCGGCTCGGTATAACTCAGCTCGGTATAGCTCGGCCTGCCCCGATCACCACCACCACCACCATCATCATTACGGGGTGTCTCATGGATGTACTATGAATCTTACATGGATAGCTAGACGAGCACATGTAGGTACACATCTTCTACATGATTAGACATTACTTATTAATAGTTTTTGTACATTTTGATGAATATCAGGGTACATAGGTATATATATTTATTATGTTTTGATAGTTGTTTATTAGATGTTGTTTTGTAATTTGATTTTATAATGAGTATGATTGTTGTTGTTGTATATAATCTTAGGTAATATAATGGGTACATGGGTATAGATATTTATTGTGGTTTTTTGGTAATAACATATTTGATAGTATATTATGATGATATTGAATCATGAAGTTGTGTAGGCGCAATGATGTAGATATCATTACACTATTGAACCGTTCAGAATTCAAAAATCTTTCTCCAATTATTGTTGTCGACATGAGCCGGCAGGAACGACAACTTGAAAATGTCAACCGTGGACCTCAGAATTGAACTTGACGCTGATAAAGCGTTACCAACTGCTACTTCAGCATATTGTTTAATATTACATGACCAAATTATTTCTTATAACCCATTTAATGGAGAAGTAAGAACCTTGTAAATATTTAATGTAAACCTTATTATTTATAAATGAAAATATTTTTATTTTATTTTTATATATCATATTGCCTAATATTATATAACCAAATTATATCTTATAATCCATTTAATATAGAAGTAAGAACCTAGTAAATATTTATTGTAAACCTTAATATTTATAAATGAAAATACAAATTTTATATATCATGTTTATTTAATTCACATAAATTGTTTAATTTCTATAAATATTTAAAGACCTTACGTTGAATGGTGTGAGGTGTTGAACGTTCCGTTTACTTGATATATCTGAGGGCTTGTCAAAAAAAGATGGCGAAGATGGAGGTGGAGGTGATTGAATCGAAAACGATGTTAGACCATCGTTCCTATCAACTACTAAGCTCGTTGACGTAGGTATATATCTGGGTGTTGAATACCATCGAGCGTACTGCGCCAAATCGTCAGAATCATATCCATCGTTCTCATCGATGGACTAAACAAAATTAATAATTTATATTATATGAGATGAACGCGTATATAATGTAAATATTTTATAAATTACTTTAGCTAGAATAGATGTAGTGGCAACTTCCTGTATACTTGATATATTGTTACCTGGAGAATAGTTTGGTGATATCGGTGAATGCCCGTACTGCAACTAAAATAAAAAAAAACTTGTTTAATTGTATGTTTGTATATAATATTATATTTATGAATTACCTTAACTAAATTATCATACTCCAACGGGTTAACTTCATCATTTGCAATCTTGAAACAATTTAGCCGTTTCTTACTGTTGAAAAGTTAGGTGACATACAAAGATGACAGACTTTTGAAATTCTTATCATACAGCTCAAATAAAAATAAATGTAATTTAATATTTTATATACGTAATAATATATTATTATATTACCACTTATTCTGAGTTTCGTGCGTTCTGATGAGCTATACAAAGTTCAGCCAATTCTGTGGTCGCAAACATTTTAATTTGTCTGAGGTTAGGTGTAGATATACTCTGTCTGACTTCTATGTTTCGAAAAAAAATTTCCATTTCTCCCAAATTTGTAGGTGGTAAATCCGTTTGCAAACACTTTTCGCTCAAATACTCGGAATAACCATTCATTAGCTTAATAATTTTCGGTTTTATGTTTGTTTCTTTTTCATCAATACTCGCAATAAATAATAATACACCATTCTAATTCCTGAAGTTTTATGAAATCTGTACGGTTTAATAAAACTCTACAACAATCTACAGTTTTCGATTCAATAATTAGAACGTTTGCAACCATACTTGATATTTGATAAGAATCGGTTTCGAGAAATATCGTACGTTTATATGTAAGCGATATATCTAGTATAAAAGATAAAATATTCTCCATAAGAGAATATATACGTCTTAGAACATCTTTATTAATTTTTACATAACGTGATGATATTAATAAATGAACAACTGTTTGAAAGTGTTCTAATGGATCGATACCGATATGCACAAACTTACTGGTTGGTAAAGTCTAGTGTAAATATAGACTCGATGAGCTCAATCGGAGGTGACGGTGGTACATACGTGAATGTCTTCTTCTGGTTGTATGGGGTAGCGTTGTCGGTGATTGAACCAGCCATGTTTTTAAAAATAATAAACACTTTAAATTTAAAAAGACTTAGACAAATAATAAGCACTATAGAATAATATAAGACTTGAAAAAAAAATTATAAGTTTAGAACAATTTATAAGACTGATAGAAACTTAGAGAAGAATTACAATTGTGTAAGACTGAGAACAGACTGAATGAATGTCAGCTCTTATAGAGCCAAGATGAGTGTGGGTGGGTCCATTAATTGGTAGGAGATACAATATTGAGCTATCTAAGAGTCTAACGTGTAAGCGTGTACGTGTGACATTTTATAGTATAGATAGGTTATTAATGTGTTATTCATTAACATGTATGATAAAATTTCGTGGGAAGGTTCTGATTTTATTGTGTGTTATTCACTAATAGGCATGAAAAATTAAATAGGTATGTCAGCAACTCGTGATACGCATGTCTGTGACGTAAGCATTTCTCCAACAGGCTGAGCGGTGGAATAGTGGTGGAGTCTTCGGCGGCGGTGGCGGCTATTTGCGGCAGGGGCGGCGGTGGACCAATGAGAACCGGAGAAATGCCTACGTCACAGTACAAAGCTGGGCGGAGGGTGGGTGCGCGATTTGTTTCTAAACCTGTAATATTGCTGACATACCTATTTAATTTGTCATGCTAATAGGTATTTTAATTTGTTGTTGTTAAGTATAATATCTAAGAGTTTACAGGATAAATCATAGACATATAAATAAATTTATTAATATGTCTATGGGATAAATGTGTAATTGATAACTGATAATAATGATAAAATATATGTTGTTCACATAGTGGACCGTGAACAATTTTTAACATTTTATTTTGATCTTTCTCCATATTATTTATCGTGCTGTCATATCTCCGAACGGCATAGGAAATACCTACCAAAAGTGCCGAACCACCGGATTCGAAAGACCTTTTAACCCTTTTATTACCTAGGTATGTTCAGCTAATTATTTTATTACTTTAATTACCTTTCCTAACTCAATTATATGTTTTTTAAACTGAATTACAGTTATTTTTGCTAAATTACTAATATTATCATACGTTCTAATTTATTTTAACATTGACTTATTAATATCTAAATACTTTAAATCAAAATAGGTATTAATAGTCCAACTACTTTTATATAATTTAGCCTTACCTACAATTTCATATTGTAAGCCCGGGCTGTCATTGGTAGATATCAGTTTGTAAAATTCATCATCTTCACTTTTAATTGAAGTTTCCCAAGTTGAATGTGGACAGATGAAAAGTAGCAGTATGGTATAATTATAGCATATCCCTTGTCCAAAAATCCATTTTATTTATTTTTTGGTTTTGACTTGTGTTACAACGCAGCTTAAATAATTGAATATTTTAAACGTAAATTCATGAGTGGGGAAACGCTATAAACTGCTACTATATAGGTACATCCGATTACACATATATAGTCCACATGACGAGACTTATAACTATGTATTAGCAGCACCATATCCATATAAAACAATATGTAAATAAATATATCTTACCTTTCTCAAAATATCAGTTTCGTTAGCTTCTGTGTTAATTAAACTAGATTTTAATAATATACCTATACTGTATTATATGTACAATGACAACCAGTGTTAAATAGCTGAAACCAACCTCTTGGAAACTTATGACAAAATATATTTAATTGGTGGGATGGCTTATATAGGTACTGTCATTTATTATCTAGTGGATAACACTATTGATTAGTTAGTATAAAAAGGTATGTTCTTTTCTGAAACCTACTCCCCTATTAATAACTCTTTTCTTTCGCGTACTTCGCGAAATCGATGCTCGAACCATGCTCGGCAATGCTCGTCAGTGCTTTTCCGGGGGCCCCCTCCCCCTCTCTCCATGCCCGACCCACGCCTTGCCATTCCCTCCCATCTAACCTATCACACACATAACGTACCCCCCCCCAAAAAAACTCTATAACGAACGTAAAATTATATACACAAAACGATTCCGAATCGTTTTTTCGATGTATAACGCTCATACATATACCAGTAGTAAATTATAACGCTAAACATTTTTCTAACATACCTTACACTGTTCTAGTATATACGATTTCTCTTTCAGACAAATGTCATTAGGAAAAGATAATTTAAGGATGTATATGTAATGTTTAGTGTGAAACGACTTTTCTATACTTAATAACAGTATTAATATATTACGAATAATCTGGGGGAAATCGATATTGAAAACACATTATTAACTATAGGTCTGTATTACATTCTATCTATACAAACATTAACCAAGTCTAATAGTCTTACCGAGATTTTATAAAAATAATATCATCATACTACAACACCATACCCTCCCCTCCCATCATCTCCGTATATACCATACCACACCCCTCTCATCCCATCAATGCTAGTGCGTACCATACCATCAACCTGCATAGTAAACATAGTAAACAAAACTAGTCCCTACTCATCAAGTCACACTTAAGCACATACGTGTTTAACCATATATACCATAACAACTGGTATAACATTAATATATATATAGAATATAAATAAATAATTAAACGATATTCAATTATATTGTTCACTTTAGTGAATCGCTAAAATAAACATTAAGCCATGTATATAAATCTCAATACTTACACTAATATGTGAACATACTAAATGTCTATACTACATGGATTATAAGGTTATTTAAGAGAAAAATAAATCTCTTTAACTGTTATCATTGTATTATGATTCTCAAAATGCAATGGGAATTATATATACATAACAATAAGTATAAACTATTACCAAGCCATCACTTAGTTCTAACTTACTATGAAACATGGTATGATATGCAACCCATATTAAATCATATCCGATCTATATTCAACATTATAAACACCTAACTCTTATATAGATTCATAAATATATACATAAACATTCATAGATACACATCAATAAGTCATCTACATATAGGTATATACACTACTTGTATATATTCTTAGATCGATAGGTACATCAAATATATCCAAACGTCGCCATGCATACTGATACGACACTTCCAATATACAGCAATTAAATGCAATATAATACCTATTCATATATAAATATTATGTTTATCAAGAACATTCTTATTTCTTAATTTAGCGAACTCGTTTAAATTTATATCCATATATTGATATTATATATATTGTTCTAATCGATGTGAAATATGTGTGAGTATTTTATGTATAACAAACAATAGCTATTAGCTCTATAATGGTTTATATACATTTATAATTCCATATAACGGTTTGGAAGACGACATTATTACGATAGGTACTATATTATCCTTACCTTCTATATACATTCAACATTAACCAAATCCAATATTCTTACTGAGATTTTATTGAAATTTGATATTATTATTTAAATCATACTTAGAATACCACGTTTGAAATAATACATTAGTTAATAAATTGCTACTTTCATACAAAGAACAAGCTAATATTATAATATATTTCTATATAATAAATAATATACTAATATATACTTCAATCGACTATATCAGTATACCATAAAACCATAACCTCGCAAGCATAAGTATACTTGATAGTTACCACGAAAGTCCGTCAACCTTAGCTACGCCGCTTAATCTATAGTTTCTACTATACTATACGAGCATACCAACCCCTTACATCTATACCTGATCTTAACCATACTACCCTACTATCCATACATACTTTATATCCATTCCTACCTAACGTATATATATATATATATAATATTAAATTAATAATACATATAATCACTAATCAGTACACATGACATATGTCTTAACAATTATATATATATATATTTAAATACAATCGAAATCGGTGAAAAATCCTTAATATGATTAAATAGTATATTTACGTATTCATATAATATAAAGATTTATTATAATATATATCGATATATTATCCTCATATTTATCCAGATAATTTTATATAAATACTTATAGTATCTATATTAATATTAAAGAAATACTATTAAGTATAGTATTTTTACAAATCGAATATATATTACACTCGAGATATATTAATTAATATCAATATAAATCATAAAAATATTTATTTTATTATATATAGTTTCTTTTTATTATATCTAACATAACATACAATAGTAAAATCCTAAATTGATATACTTACTAAATATGAAAATAATAAATACTTATACAATCTCTACCGCTTTCAGCTTTTCTATGTAGGTAATCAATATACATGTAAGCATAAGTATTCCCCCTTAGAGATTATTATATATTCAATACTCTCTGAAAATCATTGAAATGCTAACTCTCCAAGTTTTACACTATGTTATGCTATAGGGTACATCCAAAGTATTTTAAAACAGATATCATATTTTATAATATTAATATTAAATTAATAACACCACCCGATAATTGTAGATACCTACTCGCTATTATAATATTTTCAATTAGAAGTCATAGAAAATACTAATATTACACTTAAAACTCAGGAAAAATATTCATACTAAAGTAATAATATACAATATTATTTTTTTATTTAATAATGATATTAACTTAACAATATTAGACATTTATTACCGATATATCATGTAAATATAAGGAGTATTTCAAATAAATATTTTTTTACTATAATACATGAGATATAATATATAAAATTAATTAAAACAATTTAAATCGATTAAACGGTACATATCCATAAATATTATATAACTAAACTAAAAATATATATAAGTACTTAATAATAGATTATGTTTGAAGCATTATTTATTATAAACTCATAGTAGCATAGTGATTAATGGGTATATTTCTAAAAATTTAATATATTCAAATGGATAGCGTGGGTGGTTGAAGGAGCATTATTATCATGAGTAACCCCACCACCGCTATTTATATACAAGTGAATCGGCTAACGTGATAGTCGTTTTAAACATCTAATAATCTCCGGTATCGTGACTAACTGGATAATCAGTTAATATCGAAGAGTAGGTCTAACTTTAATTTATTTCCTTTTAATTTCTTCGTCGCGATAGATATCGCGATAAATCCAACTTTTATCAGGAGTGTTCGGAGTATGTATGTGCATTTTTCATTCATACACCATTCGATTCGTTGACATCCACTCCTGATATGTATAGGGGTAATTATTATAATGATATACTTCCCTACACTTAGACGTTAAATAGTGTACCATTACACGATTATGATTTTTATATCAAATATTTAGAGTTACTTATTATCTCCCAACTCTCTGACGATGAATTCATGATTTTCCTACACGTTGAAATGTCTGGAGTGGGGTGGTCACCACTCAATTCTTCTAACATAAAAGTAGTATAACTATTATTATGGGGATAGAATTATCTCTCTAACATGAAACAAAACAACATAAAAAAAAAATAAAAATACATACCATTTTCTCTCTCAGTCTGTCAGGTTCGATACCCAGCTATGTCTGCCGGATAACTGTATACACCTCCTCAATAATCCCTATATCTTAATGTGATATATATATATTAACTATTTCGTTAGTAGTAAGGGTTTTGTGACGTGATCTCCTCTATCGAGTCTAGAACACACCCCGAGTGCTACGTGTTACTGAATCGTAGGATTTGCTACCCCTTAAAAAGTTGTAGTATGGTATACAATGACTCGTCACACATACAAATCTGATTACTTTACCAGGCGATCATAAAGCAGGTGAGCTTGTATGGTAGCTACATTGCACACCTCGGGTATGGGGTGATGTGTGTGTGTGCGAGTATGTATGCGCGTGATCGGACAACATCACCATCGACATAATGCCTATGTCCCACACCTCATCACTCCTAACATGCTACGATTTCTATAACTTTTATTAACATGAAGATAAATATTTGTATAAAGGTTTACATTATAATATAATATCTATATATATATGTAGAATATTCATACTATGAATCGGACTACTATAATTATTACAACGTAACTCTGAATATTCCTATACGTGTTATAGTAAATAGATTAACATTAAACATTTTCATGCTCGACAATTAATGTCATTAGATTTCACGACCATTACAACTGTCATTAACATTATTAGTAATACCACCTCGGTGATCATAGTCGATGGAGGTGAGGAAAACGATGGTGATAATGTTATGTTATTCTTAATCTAATGGATGGACAGTAGTGAAAAAAAAAATAAATACATACCATTTTCTCTCTCACTCTGTATCAAGTTCTATATACAGGTATGTCTGTCAGATAATTGAAACGCAGCTCCTCAAATGAAATCCTATATATCTTAATGTGATATATATATATATATATATTAACTATTCTGCTAGTAGTAAGGCTCGTGATGTGATCTCTATCAAGTCTAGAACATTTATCGAATAATATTTTATTTATTTAATTATTCCCCTTACTCAGTGATAATAGTGGTAATAGCACATAGATATGCATTAAACATTTTCATGTTCGAAAATATAATGTCATTAAGATTTCACAGCCGCTACAACTGTCATTAACATGATATTAGTAATACCTCGGATGACCATGCTCGATGGAGGTGACGAAAACGATGGTAATAATGTTATTGTTATTCTTAATCTAATGGGTGGAAAGTAGTGTATTCAATTGTATACAATTAATGTAATTGATAATGTTATAGCTAAAATGTGTAAAAACATAGCATATTTACTATTAACACTTCGAGTGTATGATCGGGGGTAATGCTTTCTCGATGATTGAGGAACGAAATGATAATGTTCTCATATATAACTAATCGTGGGAAATCGTGGCTAACGTCTAATCGGCGGAAAGCGACCATTCTCATACCCATATCATATTATATACGTTGCGAGAGGTAATTGAAGATTTGCAATGATTTAATACATCGATATTATTATAACCTTATTCCACTAACGATGTCATTTCAATGATAAATTATATGTATGATATTGTATATACATGCATTTGCAGTGCTATTCTTTTAATCACTATAACATAATTTATTAACACTATGATGATAACAACCATGTGACTATTGTTATTCTTCTGACGGCGTAGAGCTGTTTCGAAAGTGTCGAGCTATGTAGTTGAGATCCGTTTTCCCTCATTACACACTCCGGCTCAATCGATACAGTAATCATCATGATTGTACAATGGATGTGACCCTTCCTACCTACTTATATATATATATATATATATAGGGTATGTATATTGTAAATAACCTAGATATTGATATTGTATGGAAATTGTATGGGATTAAATACCTATTAGCTTATCTCTTTATTCGTTATAATTAAATGAAGGTGTAGGTGAATTAGGAGTGTTACGCTTATTAGAAAATAATAATAATAAAAAATAGAAAAATATTTTAGTATTATATTACATTTTTATTTCATAAACATATCCACATACATCAATCTAATTATTATACATGTATTTATTTTTCTACACGAATGCGATATTGAATGCCTTCCCGTCGTCCTTTGAATACGAGATTTATGGTTTACTCATTCTACTGTTGAACTCTAAGATTTCATCGTCCTCGAGTTGGTGGACTTGGGTAGATAGACTTGGAAAAGACTCCCCGCAATATCCTTAAGTGTGCATATGATCGCTCGTCCATACTGTGTGTCCTGATTGACCATTTTCATTATTGGATACGTTCTGTCTACCGTGAGGTCTCCTACGGAGATGAATTGAATATCCGTCTGCGCTGTCAATGATTGTTTTAAAAGCGTCCATGCTGTAAATTAATTAAAAATACAGTCACCATTTTTTTTTTATTATCCATTTAAAGTTGAATTTTTGACAAAATTAACAAATTTAAAATTTAATAATTATTTTGTAGTTAAAAGTTATAGAATGTTCAACTTTTATAGCTATACGGATGAAAATTTAAAACAAGGTTCCACGTAATAGGTTATATATAATTACTTTATTCACAGAATATCATCAATTGGCTGACTGATCGTGTTTTCGCTCAGAATCATCTTCTTATACATGATATTATATCATTGAATTCTAATTTAACATCATCTATTAAAGTGACTTTGTAACTACTGTACAGCAGAGTGACGCCTACTTGCCCCACCTTTTTAAATTTATATTTATAATGTATGTAAATTAATAGTTTTTATTATGCCAATTAAATATGGTATAGTCATATTGGTCTCATTTTAATTTCATAAGTAATAATCCATCTAATCAATAAGTTTCAATGAACATTTCAGGGAAATTTTTAAAAATACCATATAAGCCATGGGAAGGGGCTCCTGACTCGGGTCCACCCCCTGGTTTTGCCACTGGTTTGTGGAAAGCTTTAAATATTAGTTATGAAAATCCTATATTCTCTATCCTGAATGGAAGAGTTATAGTTTACATTCCAGATGCACCTCATATTCTAAAGCTTATCAAAAACTGGTTATTAGACACTGGTTTTCAAATTAATGACCAAATATCAACAAAAAACCATTAAAGCTTGTGAGAAGTAGGTATGTCTATAGAGCTTTGTGTTTGTCATAAACTAACTTTTTAACATTAACCTGTGATGACTCTTGAGATAAAATAAGATTAGCAACATAATAACTGTCTCACACCACCACTGCATTCAATTTTATTAAATTAGTTAACAATTGGTTTGATTTAACAACGTTTTACTCAGAATGTTGGTGTGTTTCCAATCATTCTAAATGGCCACGGATAAAAACAATGAAGATTTATGTGCACAAGTAATTGAAAAAAATTAATTTGTCTATTAGTAATAAACGTCAAAATACGACTCTAAAACTATACAGACACAAATGATTATTTAAGCGATACAGATGAATCACTTATATAGTTTGAGGTACAATGTGTAAACAAGCTTGAAATGACCAATGATGCAGTTAAATATTTAGCCAGTTGGATCGCTAGGAAATATCAACTAAAATTCTCTGAATTTGGCTAAATCACATCGAAAACAATAAGTTACCTATGAAAAAAGTTCACATGAACATAATTATTCAATGCCATCAAAATAAACCATCTTATCTATCTTATCGAGGGCTTATTGTTCCAAATAATAATTTCAAAACCAATATATTTAAGATTGAAAGTTTATTTAAAAGGATTATAAAACAATAAATTTCGAAAGGCCTGGATTTTGTCAAAAATTGAACTAAAAAAATAATTTCTAGAATAGATAAGAGTAGTATGATTTAGGCGGTTCTAGTCCACACTAGTCCCTAGTCCCTAGTCCATGCGAGTCAATGCCGTGCGCTGCCTTTCCCTCTCCTCCATGCCCGAACATGCATGCCCGAACATGCCCCCGAACGCAGCCAGCCTCCCCCCCCCCCCCTCATTAATGTCTATACCCTAAAAATTAAATAATTCAAATAATTTAATTTAATATTATACTAGTCTTCAAAACAATAATATTGTTCTACAAACCTAGTTAGTTGTTTAAATATACATGAACGCAGTTTGTGATAAGTTCGCGACTTATAATAATAAACATAAAATTATTAATGATTTCCCAATACCATACATCTAAGTGAAAGTGTAAATGTATAGTATACATATCGCCACACGATATACATTATCAAACATAGTTCACACATAGTTAAACGAGTCGTTATATATACATATATAACATTGTATACTTCCCACTTATGGTGAAATATTTTTGTTTCCTAAGACCATCAACTTAACGTTTAGAAAGTTAGTATATACAAATCTAATTGCTTAGCTATTATTTCAACAATTTAAATGTTCCTAAAATTTGAAATATATCTGGCATTAATCTTTTAACATGTAAATGAGTAGATAATATTTTTATTACCAATCCATGGCTTAAAATGTTACCACTACTAAAATATATCACAAATCCATATATATATATATATATATATCATATTCATACAACACTTTTATTATATTATACTTTAATATAGGTACTATATATACCATCACTCAGAATTTCTAAAATCGTAAAGATCATCAACTTAAACGTTTAGAAACAGTTAGTTAGTACAAATCTAATGCTTTAGTTATTATTTCAACAATTTAAATGTATCCTAAAATAATTGAAAAATAATTATCTGTATTAATCTTTAACATGGTAAATTAGTAGATATATTTTACCAATCCATGGCTTAAAATGTTACCACTACTAAATATCCACACCCTCCCCTCCTCCCATCTATCACATGGATATCTATCCCGCCTACCATCACGTATGTAACCGACCAGATCCACCCCCCCCCATCTATCATAGTAAATCCGATGAATCTGCTACTACCTCGTTCAACCTATAATTCTATGCTATCACATACGTGCTCGACTATGCTCAACAATACCTAACATACCCACCCGTCAATACCCTACCCCCTCCCCATACATATCCCTACGATTTACACCATAAGTGATATATATATATATATATATATATATATTATTATATTTACCTCATCACACGCCTATGATGATCTCTATCCCCTAATCATTCTAACCTATCCATACACCTGCTATCAAGTACGTACACAACCATATACTCATACCATACCATAACCCTTCCACATCCATCAATACCTAATGCGTGTCACACTATTCCCCCTATCTACACCATCAATATCTAGTACTTACCACACCAAACCCCTCACATCAATGTATATCACTAAAATATATAGTCATCATAATATACCTCCATCACCTACACCTTGAAAATTTACTTAAACAATAAATCGA
The DNA here is from genome assembly GCA_008086715.1 of Sitobion miscanthi. Classification (NCBI taxonomy): domain Eukaryota; kingdom Metazoa; phylum Arthropoda; class Insecta; order Hemiptera; family Aphididae; genus Sitobion; species Sitobion miscanthi. The sequence goes on from CM017804.1 coordinate 7,164,365, forward strand.
ATATTCTAGTATAGGCGCCATACCTCCAAGCATACATACATTGAAAGTTACATAAATATAATAATATTATATTAATTAATCAATTATAATAAATAAAATGCTAATACACCTCTATTGCCCTCCCGCCTTTAAAATTATACTTAATCTACTATACCAGTATACCATATTTTCCTTTCTAAGCATCATCAGAAGTATGAAATCCATGAATCCAGACTACTCCGTCAGACTGTCCCTACTCCCTAGTCTATGAGAGTCAATACCGTGCGTGACCATACACATCATCTCATACCATACCATTCCCCTACCATCAATACCTAATGCATCCAACCCCATACCCCTCTCTCCGATCAATCATGTCTAACATATACCACACCATAACCCTCCTTAGGTTAGGTTATAGAGTACTAGTCCTTAATCAGCCTAGTCCATCCACACCACTAACTTTCAACATATGTGCGAGACCATATACATCATACTATACCATACTTCACTATACAATCAATGTTTAGTATATACCACTGATTAGTAAATTAATTAATAATATAACGTACAATTGATATATTAGGAAAGAATTTCTATACATTATATCATATTTATATAAACACTATATTATACTATATCCTACTGTATTATCAATACCTAGTACATATCACACCACCGACCCTACCCCCCCTACCATCAATGTTCTATCACAAAACGTATAATTATATAATTCTCAACATAATGACAGGTAACTTTATAGTTATCTAAGACATTATTATATGAGGTATGTTTGTTTAGCATTTCACATACATATATGATATATATATATATATTATATTATTTTAGTTTTTTAAAATATAGAATATAACAATTTTAACATGATAAATGATTAACTAATAGTCTGTTTAGCAAGAATATTCTTATTTCTTAATTTAACAAATCGTTAAATTATATATCAATACATTGATATTATATAATATGTAAACCATATAAATAAGTAATTATTAACGATACCTCATTATCTTTAATCGATGTGAAATACGAAAGTCTATGTGTATAACTTATATTTAATAAATATTAACACTATAACGATTTTTTAACAAAAAAATGTTATACCTCTAGAGAGAATCGAACTCCCAACCCCTAGTTTACAGGACCAGTGCTCTAACCACTGAACTACTGGAGTATATTATATCTATACTGAGTAAATTGTTTATCTCCATTACTCACACCTTAAGAATTATACTTCAAACTACTATACTGATATATCTACTTCGATTATCTCTTCCGATAGTAATATTTACTAAGTGTAAAATTCTATCCTAATTATCAACGATATATATTTTACGCTTTAATATATTATATACAAACACCAACGACTATATACATATTACTACATTTGAAAGTGTTTCACTTTAATTATAACCTTTAATATCTGTAGAAAATTAACAACCACTGATAATATTATAAACGATCAAATCTAATTTAAATGATATTTCGATATATCGTCTTTCAATGTATGAGTATACACAAATTTTGTGTATGATTTATTATATCATGTAAATAATAAAAATTTTAAAAATGTCTATGTTATATATTAGTATTATTTTTTTTAAATATATATATTACATACAATAGTAAAATCCTAAATTGATATACTTTATAAATATATACAATATAATACCTATCGTTCTATCTATCCGCTTTGCTTTTCTATGTATGAAATCAGTCTACCATATAACATATTATGCCTAACCCTTAGAGATTATTAATGTTTCAAAACATCTGAAAATCATGTGAAATGCTAACTCTCTAAGTTTTATACTATGTTTATATTATGTTATAGGGTAAAACAAATTATTTTAAAACATGAAACAATATGTAATATTTCATATTAAATTAATCACCTTACGATAATTAACTATAATTAGTACTCACTATTATAATATTTTCAATTAGAAGTCATAGAAAATACTAACTATTACACTTCAAACTTAGTAAAAATATTCATACTAAAGTAATAATATACAATGTTATTTTTTTATTTGATAAAATAATATTAACTTTAACAATATTAGACCTCTATTCCGATATATCGTATAATACTGAGGAGGGATATTTCAAATAAAATATTTTTTACTTTACACACGAGATATAATATATTATACATTTAATTAAAACAATTTAATCGTTACAGAGACTAAGACAATGTAGATTAAAATAAATTATTTATATACTTAAATTTAAACTGTTTACTAAATTATGTTAAATACTTATGAATTAATTAACAATAGATTATATTTTAAAACAATTATTTATTATAAACTTATATGTCGCATAGTTGATTATGGGTATATTTCTAAAAATTTTTTATATTCGAATGGATGGCGTGGGTGGGTGATGAGCATTTATAACATATATAAACCCCACCGCTTATTTGAGTATACAGTCCTTCGGTTAACGCGACAGCCAGTTGAACATCGAGTAATCTCGAGTATCACGAATCAATGATAATCTACTAATATCGAGAGGTAGGATCCAATTTTAAATTTTATTCTTTATTATTTCTTGGCGATAGATATTAATCCCATCTCTTATCAGGATCGGTATGAGCACGTGTATACATTTTTTCATTCACACGTCGATTCGTCGACATACCCTCCTAATATAGTTTAAGGGGAAATTATTATAATGATATAGTTCCCTAGCTCGACATCAAATAGTTACCAAAACGTTCATAGATTTCTATATCATATATTATGGAGTTACTTATCTCCCGACTAGCTGACGACGAATTCATGATTTTCCAACACGTTGAAATGTCTGGAGTGGTGCACACTGGACCCGTCAATTCTTCTAACTATATAAGTAGTTTATATAAGCCATTAATTATAGGAATAGAATATTTCCTATCATGAAATAAAATAAATTAAAAATTAACATACTATTTTCTCTCAGTCTTTATTGATTCGATATACGGATATGTCTGTTGGATGAAATTATATGCAGCTCCTCAAATGAATCTCATATCTTAACGTGATATTTTATTAACTATTCTGTTAGTAAAATATTAAACTTTAAGTGTTATATTACGTAGAAATATACTGAGGAATATACAACAACTGAATTACCATTTTAATAATCAAATTTCGAATTTAAATATGTTTTCACAGTTAAAAATGTGGGGTCTATTTAGTATATTATTTCATTCTATTACAATGATCCGATACTATATAACTGATCCCACCACGAAATCATTTTTGATGATATATCAACATACATATGTATAATTGCTCATATTATTCATTTAGTCCATATAACACACTATTAACACTATGATGATAAAGTTGCGAGACCGTTGTGTTGTTGTTATTCTTCTAATGATGGAAAGTATATCATTCTTAGCGAGGAGAGTTGAGTGCTTTAATGATACAAACATCGCTAACCATCTCCACCATACACCTCCAGGATGTATATTTGCATGACTGATAATCAGGGTAGAGTATTTCAATCACATAATACGACTGTCTCAGTATATTCGATATCACTCGTCTACTACTCACAGTCATACAATCAAGAACGAGTACTCTAGACGACTATTTTGGTCAGTACGAAAAGACGACGACGACGACGACACGACGACAACAGTGACGGTGAAGACTACGATATCTAGTGCGGAATACGAGAAGCATCGCCTTTAATATTTTTACGATAAATTTAGTGAGTACTATGATTTATAGATATACATAATATACGTATTATAATATATACAGTAGAAACCATTTATAATGACATATCGATTGTATTGACATATCGGTGTAATGATATTAGATTAAAGGTCCTAACAAAACTCTAATATTGTATAATATACAATATAAGAGTTTTTATAGTATATTATACTATTCATATAGAGATTATAACGTCTGTATAATGACTATACGGATATTATGACGGTAATTTATTGATTATATTAGGAAAAAATCTTTTCATTACTATAATTAATGTTTATCAAAGGTAATATATAAAAACTGATAATACTAACTAGGTATTATTCATATTGTTTAAAAAAATTTAAAAAAAAAAAAAAAAAAGATATTAGGTATATGATTTTCTATAAATTAAGTATAAAAACTAATATACCAGAAATATATTATAATCAAGTTATTATAGATATATAATTTTATAATTTTAGTTATAATAACAATCAGTTATTATGATTAACTTTAACTAGTCCCTTGAATTTCATTAAAAACGGTTTCTATTATATCTATATAGGATATATTAATATTTAATATATATCAATATCTGACTCTTAAACATATTCATAAATCATATATTAACTATGTTATCAATTTAACAGGAAAAAATGGATGCTTAAAGAATAGCCTGACAAAGCAGTCTAATACAAGATCATGTCGTAGGAGATCTGAGTTAGGACAGCTATACCGGATAATAAGGAGGGAGAATCGGGAGACACAGTACGGTCTCACCGTACACTGTGTGTTTAGAGGGTGGTAATGACGGAGGGTAATGGAAGTTATCTACCTAGATCATTAAGATCAAAGATTAAGAATCCTTCAATTCAATCGGGTGAGGTGATAGGTGTTACACCTAATTTCAAAGGACGACGTGGACGGTCGTTTAATACGGATTTCAATAATGTATAATATAAAATATAAATAAACATATTGTATAATTTGTTGTTTTTCATAATAAATCGATCATATTTAATTTGACTGAAAATATGTTCTATCTTTAAACCTATACTTATGCTAAACCCTCTATACATTTAATATAGTTATTATATACCAATAAGTAAAGCGTTTAATTATAGTTATAACGTATTAATTACATTATTATAATTACATCGTAGTAATAGTTAAAATATAAAATATTATATATATCATGTATATATAATAGATTTTAAGTTATTAACATTCAGTCTAATGTTAGAGGTATTATATATTATATTCACCTATATAAAATAGATTTTAAGTTATTAACATCGAGTCTATATGTTAGAGGTGCTAGTATTTAATATATAATATGTAATGAAACAGTTGGAGTGTAATGAGAATAATACTGTGATATTCTACTAGTAATAGCGTATAGTATTTTTATAAATATTATAAAAACTCTAATTAGTGTTAAAATATTAGGTGCTTTCTATAGTTCTCAGGTAGTTAAAAGAATATCAATATCGAGAATCTTGATATCATTATCTCATTCTCGTCTTTAAAAACCATAATAACCATCGTGTACGAAATGGATATTTACCGATCATCGCCTCAGTTCAAAACTGCAATAAGTCGAAATATAACAGAATCCGAGTTATGTTCACCTTATATACCGTTTATAACGATTTCAGGATATAACGCATACAATCATAATAAAATTATTAACCACGAGAGAGAGTTTTCAATATTTTAATTTACATAGGGTACATAGGGAAACAATTTTGAAAACACATTATGCCCAACAAACCAATTTTTTGAGTTGTTACAGTTTTGAACTGAGGTGTCGAATTATTATCCTTATCTATACATGACATAATCGTGGGGGGAGGGGTATACGTATGTCATCGTGCTTGAAATACTATTCTATCACGAAGGTGTCTACCCCCCCCCCCCACGATTAGTATAGCTGTCCTATACTCAGATCTCCTACCGACATGAATCTTGTATTAGACTGCTTTGTCAGGCTATTCTTTAAAGCATCCATTTTTTCCTGTAAATTGATAACATAGTTATATATGAATTTTTATGAATATGTTTAAGAGTCATATATTGATATATATTAAATATTAATATATTCTATTATGTATATAATAGAAACCGTTTTTAATGAAATCAATGGACTAGTAAAGTTAATCATAAAACAGATTGTTATTATAACTAAAAATTATAAAATTATTATCTATAAAACTTGATTATAATATATTTCTGTTATATTAGTTTATACTTAATTTATATAAAAATCATATACCTAATATCTTTTTTTTTTTTTTTTTTTTTCAATTTTTTAAAATATTAATCATACCTATTTAGTATTATCAGTTTTTATATATTTTACCTTTGATAAACATTAATTATCGTTAAATGAAAGATTTTCCTATATACAATAATTAATATTACCGTCATAATATCCGTATAGGTCATTATACAGACGTTATAATAATCTATATGAATTAGTATAATATACTATAAAACTCTTATATTGTAATTTATCAATATAAGAGTTTTTGTTAGACTTTATCTAATATCATTCACCCGATATGTCAATACAATCGATATGTCATTATAAATGGTTTCTACTGTATATATTTAATACGTATATTATGTATATCTAATAAAATATAGTACTCACTAAAATTTATCGTAAAAATTAAAGGCGATTGCTTCTCGTATTCCGCACTATATCGTAGTCTTCACCGTCACTGTTGTCGTCGTCGTCGTCGTCGTCGTTCTTTTCGTACGTGACCACACAATAGTCGTCTAGAGTACTCGTTCTTGATTGTATGACTGTGAGTAGTAGACTAGTGATATCGAATATACTGTACAGTTCGTATTTATGTGATTGAAATACTCTACCCTGATTATCAGTCTTTCAAATTACATGACCTGGAGGTGTATGGAGTGGTTAGCGATGCTTTGTATCATGAAAGCATAACTCTCTCTCGTTAAGAATGATATACTTTCCATCATAGAAGAATAACAACAACACACGGTCTCGCAACCTTTATCATCATAGTGTTAATAGTGTGTTATATGTACTAAATGAATATTATGAGGCAATTAATACATATGTATGTGATATATATCAAAATGATTTCGTTGGTGGGAATCAGTTCTATAGTATCGGATCAATTGTAATAGATATGATAATAATATACTACATAGACCCCACATTTTAACTGTGAAACCATATTTACATTCGAAAATTTGATTATAAAATGGTAATTTCAGTTGTTGTATTTCCTCAGTATATTTCTACGTAATATAACACTTAAGTTTAATATTTTTACTAACAGAATAGTTAATAAATATCACGTTAAGATATGAGATTTCATTTGAGGAGCTGCATATCATTATTTCATCATCCAACGACATATCCGTATATCGAATCAATAAAACTGAGAGAATAGTATGTAATTTTTTAATTTTATTTTATTTCATGATAGGAAATAATTCTATTCCTATAATTAATGGCTTATATCACTACTTATATAGTTAGAAGAATTGACGGTTCCAGTGTGCCCCACTCCAGACATGTTTTTTTTCAACGTGTTGACAATCATGAATTCGTCGTCAGCTATTCGGGAGATATAACTCCATAATATATGATATAGAAATCTATGAACGTTTTATTGGTAAACTATTTGATGTCTAAGAGTAGGGAACTATATCATTATAAATAATTTCCCCCTTAAACTATATTAGGATTGGTATGTTGGACGATCGAGTGTGAATGAAAAAATGTATACGCGTGCTCATACCGCTCCTGATCAGAAGATGGTATGAAATATCTATCGCCAAGAAATAATAAAGAAATACATTTAAAATTGGATCCTAGCCTCTTCGATATTAGTAGATTTTCAAAAATTTTATTCGTGATACTCGGAGGTATTACTCGATGTTCAACGTGGCTGTCGCGTTAACGAAGACTTGTATACTCAAATAAGCGTGGGGTTGATATGTTATAAATGTCATTCACCCACCCACGCCATCCATTCGAATTAAAAATTTTTAGAATATCCCTTATCAACTATGCCGACATATAAGTTTATAATAAATATTGTTTTAAAATATAATCTATTGTTAATTAATTCTAGTATTTACATAATTAGTAACCGTTTAAATTTAAGTATATAAATATTATTTTAATCTACATTGTCTTAGTCGCTGTAACGATTAATTGTTTTAATTAAATGTATAAATATATTATCTTTCGAGTGTAAAGTAAAAAATATTTTATTTGAAATATCCCTCCTCAGTATTTATACGATATATCGGAAATAGGAAGTCTAATATTGTGTTTAAGTTATATTTTTTTATCAAATAAAAAAATAACATTGTATATTATTACTTTAGTATGAATATTTTACTAAGTTTGAAGTGTAATATTTAGTATTTTTCTATGACTTCTAATTGAAATATTATAATAGTGAGTAGCTAATTATAGTTAATTATCGTAAGTGTTATTAATTTAATATGAATATTATACATATGTTTCATGTTTTAAATATAATTTTTTTACCCTATAACATTATAACATAGTAAAAACTTCGAGAGTAGCATTTCACATGATTTTCAGATGTTTTTGAAACATATAATAATCTCTAAGGTTAGGCATAATATGTTATATTGTAGACTGATTTCATACATAGAAAAGCCTAAAGCGGATAGAACGTATAGGTATTTATTATTTTCATATTTTATAAAGTATATCAATTTAGGATTTTACTATTGTAGTAATATATATAATTTAAAAAAAATAATACTACTATATACAATAGATGACATTTTTAAAATTTTTATTTATTACATTGGTATAATATTATCTACACTTGTTTATAATCATTACATTGAAAGACGATATAATCGAAATATCATTTAATTAGATTTAGCGTTTATACATATTATCATGGTTGTTAATTTTCCTACAGATATTAAAGGTTATAATTAAAAGTGAAACCGTTCAAATTTAGTAATATCGTATATATCGTTGGTGTTTGTATATAATATATTAAAGCGTAATAATATATAAGGTCTGATAATTAGATAGAATTTTACACTTAGTTAAATATTACTATCGGAAGAAGATAATCGAAGTATGATATATCAGTATCGTATTTGAAGTATAATTCTTTAAGGTGTGAGTAATGGAGATAACAATTCACTTCAGTTATAGATATAATATGACCTCCATAGTTCATGGTTAGAGCACTGGTCCTGTAACTATGGTTTGGGAGTCGATTCTCTCTAGAGGTATAACATTTTTTTGTTAAAAAATCGTTATAGTGTTATATTTATTAAATATAAGTTAAACATAGACTTTTTCGTATTCACATCGATTAAAGATAATGAGGTATCGTTAATATTACTTATTTATATGGTTTCATATTATATATATCAATGTATTGATTATAATTTAACGATTTGTTAAATTAAGAAATAAGAATATTCTTGCTAAACACTATTAGTTATCATTTATCATGTTTATAATATTGTTATTATTCTATATTTTAAAACTAAAATAATATAATATATATATATCTATCATATATGTATGTGAAATGCTAAACCAACATACCTCAATATAATATGTCTTATAAAACTATAAAGTTACCTGTCATTATGTTGAGAATTATATAATTATACGTTTTTGTGATAGACATTGATGGTAGGTGGGGTAAGGTGTGATATGTACTAGGTATTGATAATACAGTAGGTATAGTATATATAGTGTTTATATAAATATGATATAATGTATAGAAATTCTTTCCTAATATTCAATTGTATCGTTATAGTATTTTTAATTTACTAATTCAGTGGTATATACTAAACATTGATTGTAGTTAAGTATGGTATAGTAATGATGTATATGGTCCTCGCACATATGTGAAGTAGGTGTGTGGATGGACTAGGCTGATTAGGACTAGTACTCTATAACCTAACCTAAGGAGGGTTATGGTGTGGTATATGTTAGACATTGATGGGATAGAGGGGTATGGGGTTGGTATGCATTAGGTATTGATGGTAGGGGAATGGTATGGTATGAGATGATGTGTATGGTCACGCACGGTATTGACTCGCATAGACTAGGAGTAGGACAGTCCTTGACGGAGTAGTCCTGGATTATGAGATTTTCATACTTCTGATGTATGCTTAGAAATATGGTATACTGGTATAGTAAGATTTAAGTATACTTTTTAAGGCGAGGGCATAGAGGTGTATTAGCATTTTATTTAATATAATTGATTAATATAATATTATTTATTATTTATGTAACTTTCAATGTATGTATGCTTGGGGTATGGCGCCTATACTAGAATATTCGATTTATTGTTTAAGTATAATTTTCAAGGTGTAGGTGATGGGGTATATTATTTGATGACTATATATTTTAGTGATATACTTGATGTGAGGGTATTGTGTGGTAAGTACTAGATATTGATGTAGATAGGGGGAATAGTGTGACACGCATTAGGTATTGATGGATGTGGAAGGTATGGTATGGTATGATGTATATGTTTGTTACGTACTTGATAGCAGGTGTATGGATAGGTTAGAATGATTAGGGGACTAAGACTCTTAATAGGCGTGTGATGAGGTTAATATATTAATATATATATAAATATATATATATATATATCACTATGGTGTAGTACGATCGTGAGGGATCTTTTATGGGAGGGGTGATGTATTGCCAGGTATTGTTCTAGTCTTTGTTGAGCATAGTCGAGCACGTATGTGATAGCATAGAATTAAGGTTGAACGAGGTAGTCGATTCATCGGATTTACTTATGATAGATGGGAGGGGGTGGATCTGGTCGGTTACATACGTGTGTTAGGCGGATAGATATCCATGTGATCGATGGGAGGAGGGGAGGTGTAGGATATTTTAGTAGTGGAACATTTTAAGCCATGGATTGGTAAAATATTATCTACTATTTACCATGTTAAATAGATTTAATACAGATAAATTTTCATTATTTTAGGATACATTTAAATTGTTTAAATAATAACTAAGCATTAGATTTTGTATATACTAACTTCTAAACGGTCTACGTTAAGTTGATGATCTTATACGATTTTAGAAATTCTGAGTGATGGTATATATAGTACCTATATTAAAGTATAATCGAATAAAGTGTTTGTATGAATATATATATATATATATATTATTGGATTTGTGATATATTTTTAGTAGTGTACATTTTAAAGCATGGATGGTAAAATATTATCTACTCATTTACCATGTTAAAAGATTAATGCAGATAATATTTTCAATTATTTTAGGATACATTTAAATTGTTGAAATAATAGCTAAGCAATTAGATTTTGTATATACTGAACTTTCTAACGTTAAGTTGAATGGTCTTAGAAACAAAATATTTCACCATAAGTGTGAAGTATACAAGGTTATATATGTATATAATAACGACTCGTTAACTATGTTGAACTATGTTTTGATAATGTCATACGTGTGGCGATATGTATACTATACCATTTACACTTTCACTTAGATGTATGGTATGGGAATCATTAATAATTTTATGTTTATTATTATAAAGTCGCTAACTTATATCACAAACTGCGTTCATGTATTATTAAACAACTAACTAGGTTGTGTTAGAAACAATAATATATTGTTTTGAATACTATATAATATTAATTAATTATTTGAATTTATTTAATTTTTAGGTATGACATTATTAGGGGGGGGGGGGGGGGGATGGCTGGGCATGGTCGGGCATGTTCGGGCATGGCATGTTCGGGCATGGCATGGAGGGGGAAAGGCAGCGCACGGCATTGACTCGCATGGACTAGGGACTAGGGACTAGTGTGGACTAGAACCGCCTAAATCATACTACTGATAAGGAAAAAATATGTTGTCATTCAATTGTATACCAAACAACGAATACTTATTCGTATGAAATACTACAATAAACAACATGTACCTAAGTCTAAATTCCGCTTATAAAAACTACAAAAATGAAGAAGGCTGATGACATAATCTATTTCATTGTAATTATGATAAACTGTTGTTATTATAAAATTATATCTGTGTGTTAATATTGGTATTGCGCTGTATATTTAATATTAAATAAAATGTTGATATTGGTATTGCATTGTATATTTAATATTAAATAAAATGTTTAGTAAAGTACTATATTTTAAATACCATTATTTGTTTATTTTAATAACCATTATAATCAAAACATTTTGAATATATATATTCTATAATATAATTAATATATTTTATAAATATGAATTAGCGTCTAAAACGGTAATTATAGTAAATAAAATATATTAAAATATCTCGTAGTTGATAGAATTAAGTAATTGAATTAATTAGATTTATAAGTAAAAAAAAATTCATGAATTGGTACATTTGTATACATGTGTTTTTGTACATGTGTCAAACTCCTGGACAAACTACATATATTACATAACTTAGTTTAAAAAAAAAGTGTTTATTCATAAAAATGATTATAAGACAAAATTCAAGAAAAGCCATAAATTTCAATTCCGAGGGTTATTTTTTTGTAGCCTATTCACCTTTTCTAATACAATTCCAACGCGACACGGCTATCCACCAGCAATTGTATACTACAATGACGCCATTAGATAAGCTGCGGCATGTGGGGTTTTGGCACTCAATGAAACTCTTACTCAAGACATGTCCAGTAATGTTTGTAAACAACAATATTGTTCCACTAAATTAATACAAATTAAAAAGTATATACTTTTTTTTTTATGTAAATAATATTTAATAGAAACATTATACATTTATATATTGTATAATACTGATGACAATAAAAAGTTAAAAAAGAAAAACACGAGAGTAAGTATAAAGCTAGTAATAAATTAAATAGTTTTCAGAGAAAATGTTTAAGATAAATCACTTAAAATTGTTAAAAATCAATAATTGACAAGTAGAAAATAAAATTAAGAAATACATATGATTATTCCCAAACATCATCTGCTTTTTCTTCTTTGGCAACAAGAAACAACTTTTGGATGGTGAACGTCACATGCTCTGCAAAGTTATGGAAACATTAAAATGACAATAAGGTTAGTCAAAAGTGGTTATAAACTTATAAACTTATAAATGTACAAACGTATAACTTATAAACTTCAATACTTACTTAATGAATTTTGGAACCATACAGGTTTAGTATTCCAAACTACACATACATAGTACACAGGAATGCCTAATAAAGTGATGCCAACTCCCATGCCAACTTGAAAAGGTCTTACGTAACATGGCAACACAATCAAGAATAATGACACTATTACATAAGTGATTGGAATCCAAAGGGAAACCTACAGTTGTTAACACAAATTATGTATATGTATTTAGATTGTAATATGTGTGTATTTTATTTAAGTCGTCATACCTTGATTGGCCTGTTGATGTTTGGATGTTTCCATCGGTTCCACAATACGGATGACACCGTTAGCATTGTGAAGAACGCTTCCACAATGCTCGAATATGTTATAAGTATGTTGACATCACTTGTAAAAAGCATGAATAAAGATAAGATGTTCTGAAATAATTGCAAGTTATAGTCAGGTATCCACCAGTAGTAGTAATTATGATTTTTATCTTACCAAAAACACTAGAGCCGGGGTTGGTGTGTACCTTTCTACATTTATGTATGACAAAAACGTTGGGAAGTGACCATATCGCGCTCCGACACAGCACATTCTAAAAAAACGATAAAATATACAATTTTAGCTACAAATTAACACTGTCAGCAAAACTAAATTGGACAAGTGATTTGATTTATTTTAACTAATCAACTACCTAGTTAAGACTTAATTTAAAATGATGTCTTCTTCAGATGAAGCATAAACACTCTTTTGTCAGTAAATAACTGTAGATATACCTATAAACTATGTTGGTTAGTTATTGTTTGTAAGGTATTAATTGTTACGTTGAAATTTAACTTTTTCTAAGTTATAGGAGGAAAAAAACTTGAAAGTTTTAATATCTAAGCTTGTTTATTTCTAGTCATGGAGAACACATAGCAATCACAACATACCTGGACGAAGTCATAATGTTAACGCACAGACCGCCAAATGCTGATAGGGCAACCATCAGCGGCATGACCCATTCGAATGAACCCATTGCCAAGTGACCAAATGTCTAAATAAAAACATAGTATTATTTTTGCTTTGTATTGAAATATATTATTAATTGAATATTGCATGGTAAATGATTTGTATTAAAAAAGTTTATGTACATAGTTTTATGAAGTACTGAAGGTATTATTGGAAAAAAACATTTTTCACCAAACACACTTTTTTAGAATTTAAAATTTATTCAACTATTTATCTATCAACTTAATTTTCAATTTCTTAACCTTATGAAAATCTTGAACACATAAATACCAACTATTTAATCTAAAGTTATTTATTTAAATCATATATATTTTAAACAATAAGTTAGACTAAATGATTGTATTGAACAAAGCTGGGCAGTAACTAGTTAAAAAGTTAAAAGTTACTTTTTTTGATAACTTTTAACTTAACTAGTTAAAAAAAAGGAAGTTTATATTTTCTATGAAATGACAATGGTTAAGATGAATTTTACATTGTTACTAGTGTACTGTGTACATTGATAGGTAATAATACAATTTCCAGAACAGACCTAATTAGTAATTTCTGATACGGTGATACTTATGCCATGTTTTTTACAAACTACACTCTACATTCCTACAATATTATATTGGTATATAAATAAAATAATATATAAGAATTAATTGTTGTCAATTTATAAGTCTCTATATTATATGATATCAAATTATGTAGTAGTGTGTCAACTGGTGCGAGTCTGTGACTAGAGGGTTCCAAGTTCCAACAGTGAATTAAGTCATTCGTTAATGTAATCATTTGAGAGTTTGTTTTACTTTATACCAAAACTAGGGGCTGAGATCTCAAAAACTACAATGAGATAAAAAAAAACGTTTATGAGTAAATTTAAGGTATTTAAAAAATAAAAGTAACTTAACGTTTAACTTAACTTAGTTATTATTTTCATGGAAATTTGTAACTTAACTTAGTTACTCAAATTCAGTAACTTTTTAAAACTAACTAACTTAGCTTGGTTATTTTTTATTTTAGGATAACTTAACTTTCACTAATTAAAAAATTGGTTTACTTGCCCAGCTTTGGTATTGAAGTGTGTGGTGTACTACCCAGCTCTTTAATAAGTTAAAAACATAAATCTTATATTCTTATGCTCAATACAACAATAATTATTACTTGTACACCCAATATTTTCAATTAAGTCAATAAACTACTGTATGAAATTAAAACTATGGGTTGCCATTACAAAAAAGTCACTCTAAAAACTGGGGCATTTTAACTAGATTATTTTTTCAAAAGTATATAAAATATAGGTACCTATTTTAAATTACGTAAAAAAACGAAAATTGACTGAAGTTAATGCCATTATAATAAGTGTCTTTTACTCTTGTGTTATTAAAATCACCTTACAGTAAGTTGTAGTTGATTAGAAAATGTAATATCTATTAGGTATGTTATAAATGAAAAATTAAATTATATCATTATGATATCACTCACAACGGCAATCGCTTTGGTCGTCACCATATCGTGCGGCGTTAGAACAGCTAAGTACGCAACGTTGGCCAACACGTAGATAATGGTCACCAACGGCATGGAAATGTAAATGGTCCTCGGCAGGTTCCTGTGAAGACAAAATTAACAGATCAATGACAGCAAGTTGTCACGGCAAACCACGCGTTTCATAAACAAAAATAAGATTACTATAGTACTATTGCGATAATGTCCCACTTACACATAAGGGTTCTTTAGCTCTTCGGTCATGAAATTCAAAGAGTTCCTGAAAATTAAAAATAATAACGTTTATTGATGCATCCATTGGTACACGTGAAAATAGCAAAAAATCTTACCATCCCGAGTACGAGAATATTCCAGAATAAACAGACACGGCCAGTTTGCCGGGGTCCGTGACTGATCCTTGCCAAGGGTTCATGAACTTGGAAAATCCATCTGTACATAAATCACGGAACGATGAGTTCAAATAAACTCCTTACAATAAGTATCGCTAATACATATATTATAATTTAACACAATCCGTAAAGGCGTACCTACGGACGGTGGTGTTAAAATGCCCCTAAAATGTGTATAATTTTTAAACATAACCCCTAAACACACTTTTTTAAATGTCTGTGTTCGTGGTCATGTTACACTGAACATAAAATGGATACATGAGTACTGTACAGAAAAATGGCGTTTCTGGAGCTCAATCAGTGACGAAGGCGGCAGATAGGTATACCTATATGGTGTACGAGGACGCGCTCACCTATACACAATAAACGGCTTTTTGTCGCATACAACGCGGTTCCACTTAAGGTGGTGTACCTATACAGTTGCGACCATCGGTCGAAGTCGGGTTCGCAGCACGTAAATAGCCACACCACATATTAAATATTATTCGAAATCATGGATATCTTCTTTCTTTCTCAGTTATATGATTCCCTAGCATTGATGACAGGGTGGAGTGGAATGCGCTGTCCATTAGTTTATAAGTCTATGGACTCGAGCGCAGTTGAACTCTTTAAAAAAAACCCTTTAAAGGCCTAAACGTATTTAAATTATTCACATTCAAACCAGGCGTGCAGACGTACGCAAATATGTGGGTGTTATTGTATAATATCTTAATTTAGACATTTATACAACCGTGTTAAATTTCGTTTATTTATGACGAAAAGACACACACTTACCACAATTTATCGATTTAATATAATCATAGAATAGGTACGTAGGAGGAAAATAATATATAAATATTTTAGTAGTTCCTTCGTTGTTCAACTACGGAGTTGATAGCAGGAGGCCCACACAAACCGCCTTTGTTGTAAATAGTCTAACGAAATTTTATATTTCAGGAAATGGTACTGTTTTCGTTTTTAACCTGATCCGCAATTTTTTCAATTTTAAAATTCCGTTATTTAAATAAAAAATTAACAGTTAAAACACACCTATGTTGAATTGTTTTTTTGTTTAGTTATAGTAAAAACATAAATAATCAAGTTATTTGCCGGCCACTATAATCTATAAATAGGAAGCTGACGGTAATACCGTCATAATAATTATTATGTCTACATTAATTCACCAAACCGGATTAGTATTGGTGACTGTAAACTATTACTTATTCGATTATGGTTTACTGACTTGAGTACAGGTAAACGCCGCCATACACGATAATCAACACCAGAGCGGATATCTTGGTGAACATGAACACATTTTGAATTTTGGTGGTGGCCTTGACGTTCCAGCAGTTGATGAAAGTTATGAAACCTACATTTATACACATTGACGACGATATTAATATATTATTATGATAAATGTTAAAATGTTAATGCGGTATTGGCGTTGATAGCCAACGGCTATACTTACAAATCATGGCGGCCGCCAGAAGTCTAACCGCTTGGTCCGGGTTTTCGCAGTCCGGGAAGAAAGGCTTGATGACGTAGTTGGCGAAAGTCAGTCCCATGATGGCGTTAGTTGTTGGCCTGCACAACGCAAGCTAATATATGTAAGACGGCAATAACAGTGGATGAGCGGGAAAGTGATAACTACCCAGACGGGACTATAACGTGTCTAATATAGACCTAATGTTGGAAACTTTGGAAAGCACTGCAATAAATGAGAACCTAATCTATATTTAGTTAATTACCTATGTTTAATGCTTAATGGAAGTAAAATGTAGTAAAGAATGGGTGGGCTCAATTCTACTTCAACGTACAGTAGAAAGTATAAACGCTTAAGTACTATAATATTATGACTTATGAGAATTGTATGTATTTAAAACATTATAAAATCTGATATATAAATTACCTATATTAAAATCGATTACTAGTTGCAATTTTTAATTTGAGATTTATGACAAAAAAAACTGGTCATAAATCACATTTATTAAATTTATTTTTACCTATCATAATAGTTATAACTGATCAACTATTATTGCAAGTAATGCACTAATACTTATACTCCACTATACCAAGTCCTTAAAGTATTATTTTAAGTTTATTTGTATCAATGAAATGGGCTCGATTTCACAAAACAAAGAATGAGCAGCAGCTTAGCTCTTTTAGATATTTTTTTCAGATTTTTAAATATTTGTAATGTAAAAATTTAATTAATGTAGAAAGTTGGTTTTTTAATGAATGTCAAGAAAATATAGACTACAGTTCGCAGCGTGGTGTGCAAATATAATTTATATTTATTGTAATTCTAACCGTTTCTTCCAGCCCAACATAAAGTACTAGGTACATAGTTTTGCCGGTATATGCTTTAGTATATATTATTATGATTAACCATCGAAATGTCGAAACCCAAGGGGTGCTAAATAAGTTCAAGATATCAAGCTCTATTGTAATGGTAATTATTATTTATTTCAAGCTGGTTTCAAAGGAGTTCGTGATTACGGGAAATTCGAGATAATAAGAATCTACTGTATATTATAATGTATACATACTTAAGTACCTACCTAACAATATGATAAAAACAATATTACGTCTTATAATATATAATATATTTAAATTAAATATACGTACACAAACACGAGCATAGCGTCCCACAGGTAGAGGAACGCTGGAAGCGGTCCGTACGCCTCGAACAGGTACGTGTAGTCGCCGCCCGACCTAGGTATGGACGTGCCCAGTTCTGCGTAACACAGTGCGCCAATCATGGACAGCATGCCGCACATGACCCACACGGCTAAGCTGACACCGACCGATCTAGCTTCGTTCATCACGCCCGATGGTGAGATAAATATACCTATGTATCAGTATCGCACACACATACACACAAAAATATCAAAAAAGATCCACGGCACTTTTGTCAAACACTCAAACGACATATTTTGTAAAATATTTTTGTTTGAGATTTGCCTGATTTTGCAACTTTATAATTATGCCTGTTAATCGTTATATTATATTTATAAGATTATAAAAGTTAAAATATTACATATTTAAGTCTTAACTATAAAATTAGTTAACTGCAGTCAAAATGGTTAAATTAATTAATTTTTTTCAAATATAATATATGATTGATATTGTCTGGTAATTGGAAAAAATAGTTGTCTGTGGTGGTGCATGAATAAGACAAGTGTAACACATATAGAAGTGAATAATAGTAGAAAAACCTACTGGAGCTTGAAAAATATTTTCAATAAAAAAAAAATTCAGTGATACTTAACCAAAATGTTTTTTTCGTTTAGGTTGAATAATATTACTTTTGGCAAAAACAAAATCACCCATTTTTGACAAAATGGATTTTCATTTTTTTTATTTACTTTTAATTAAAAAACTGTCAGCTGTAGATACTTGTCATAATTTTCACCCAATGTTTAATTTATCATATTATAAGCATAATTAAATTTATAGGTACTTGATAATATGATAACACCGATCATGATATATTTTCTAAGACTAAATATCATTGAAGCAGGGGCCCATAAAATGTATCAATAATCAAGGTAGAAAATATGAATATTAACATACTAATATTATTATATTATGTATATTGGAAAATGTGACTGTGAAAAAAAACAATATCTATTCACTTCCAATAATAATTGTATAAGTGGTTCAAGGACAGAGGGAAATTATTGTATCTTTATTATATGTACATAATATACTTGAGGTATTGCTTCTTATTGGATAATAAATGTTGATTATACTACAAGGCTAAAATATAATATATAATGATGCAAATATCTTATTGTTATGGATAATATTTGGGATAAAATAATAATGGCTAGGAGAGCTAGAAAAATATATTTGAGAGGAAAGCTGTCATGTTAGCATAGCTGGCATTTTGTCAACTTTTGTATTCTTGATTATATTATTTGATTTTTTTTAGATAACGGTTCAAAATACACAAATAAAAATAATATTATAACAAGTCTGCAATAGATTGGAGTAATGGACCCCTGGAAATCAGAGAATCAACAGTTTAAAAATACATCAAATAATATGTATAAACTGTTAAAACAAACTATTACTATATCTATGCAGTAGTGTATATAATGTATAGTCAGTTATAATTTGTATTCTAGTTACAAGAAACATAAATAGTTAAAATTATTGTATATAATGATATATATATATATATTTATATATAATATATCTTATGTTTAATTCATTTTTTGATACCAATATTTTTAGATTTGAAAGATCATTGGTATAATATTAGCCAATATAGGTCAATCAAACGATCAACTTTGATTATTTTAAAATAATAGATTTTTAAGATGTTATATATAATCAGTGATTTGAATTCAGGCCTTCAAAACATTATTTATGATATTAAAATGAAAATCTAATAACGATAAATAATGAAAAAAAAAATAAACGTAATCAATAAACGAAAAAAGAAAATAATCTAATATCATTAAACATATATAGCATTAATCATAATTAATGATTAAAAATAAACAATAAACATAACATTAAAAAAATGCAAATAATGTTAGTGTTTTTTTTATGTTGAACTTAACATTACTATTGTTTTTAAATCTTGTAGTCTATATAAGTTATAATTATGAACATTTCAAAGTTGACAAAGTTTTTAACAGTAATTTATTATTATCTTGTTTATCCCTGTTTGATTTATAAATAATGAATTTAATTTAATATTAGTTTATTTCTTTAATTAAAATTTCAATAAGATACAAAACATAAACATTAACAATATTATGCCATTTCAACTTGTATTACTGTTATAAATATTTTTTTAATAAAATCTATTATTTCATTTTTCATTCATGCCAATATGCCATACTATTTAAACAATATTTGACACCTAGACAACACTAACTTGCCTGTTATAGCTACTTACTATAAACCCTAGGATGATTGAAAATAACATATCCTGGACAACAAATTTTAATAATTTGATAGTTATTACGTCAAAGTGTGGTTAATTACCTTTATATACCAAAAATAACAATATAATTTTTCAGAAAAAAAGTTAAAAACCAAACAGAAAACAAAAAATTGAAATAACGTTTAAAAATATAAAAACGATAAATGGAAAAAATCAAAATATAACGCTTGAAAGTACAATGACAATAAACATTGAAATTGTATAACGTTTAAATATCCAAAAACGTAAAAATGATATATTTATTTTAAATTTAAGCCCTGTTTAAATTTCTTACATATTTCTATAACTCTGCATTGCATTTTATATGCATGTGTTTCAAAGTTATAACACAGTTACTACGAGGGAAAATTGTAATGGTTTATTTTTAAGTATATTTAAGGAACGATTTTAAAATTATACAAACACCATTATACATTATCATAGCTCTATCATTTTTTTTTTAAGTTATGTAACAATCAATAGATATAATAAAAATAATAACTATTTGTTTTACTTATATTATTTTAAGTGTTTTAATTAAAACTCATTAATAATAGATAGAATAAAGATAAGTACCTACACCCATTTAGTAAAACTAAAGTTATGACTGAAGGGATGCATGGATAGTGAATGATAACTTTTACAATATTATATATTTTATGGTTGTATTGGTCGTGTAGTGGCTGTTAATTCTGATGGTTAAGTAAAATTAATGCATTAAAAAGATATATAGACATAAATAATTTTTATAGAATGGATACTGAAGATAAATAAAATCTGTGAATTATAATCGGAACCAATTTAAAAGAATGATTTTAGGTTTATTTAATTATCTATAAAAATATTTTTCTTTTTCGTTTTGTTTTTTTTTAACATTTTGAAGCATATTCAATTATATTTATTTTATTAAATAATAGTTTAAAGATTTTAGTTAGGTATGGGTATCATATTTTTTTACATAAAACAAATAAACATTTAATAATTTGTTCTCAAAGACAATTATTTACTAACCAGATCCGAATATGATGCCCAAAATTATGGCAACGCCTTCGAGAAGACCAAGTTGTTTTTTGAGGCTGACTCTACCTCTCTTTTGTGTGGGAATCGAGTCAGTGATTTCGACATTTTCTGATGTTATTGTTTTCATTTCTAAAGCAAAAATAAAAATAAAATATTAATAATTATTAAAATATTTAAAAATATATTTTACATGTAATTTACTAAACGATAGAAGAAGTTGATGCACGGCAAGTGTTCAAAATATGATTATGAAGCGTGCAAATTTAAATGGCACACATAGAGCCAATTAAATTGAATAATAAAATGAGAGTAAATTAAAATATGGTTATATTTATTCTTCTCTTCTTTTACTTGGATTTGTCGGACATCAATACCATACTGTCACACATCCAATTCTCCAGCCTTCCTTATCAGGTTATAATTTATTATACTTGTAATAATACATTGTAAATTTACATAATTATGCACCTTAAATTAGTTAGCATTAACTTAGGTTTACCATATTATTTACCAAAGGTGGAAATAAACTTGTTAAAAAGTTAAAGTTAACTTTTTATAGTTAATTATCATTGTCGTGTAGTTAAGTTAATTTTATTTTCGTGTCATGTGTAATCAATTAGAAAATCTGATTCGTTGACTCTTTTTCGATTTTGGTTATTTATTTCGAATTATATAATATTATAATAATCAAATTTTTTACACAATGTAAAACGTCAAAGTAAATGTTTGTATATAACACTAGGGCAATATATGACTTAAAAAACTTTTTTTAACTGAGTTAATTTTATTTTCTATCTTAACTTTAAACTTTTCTAGTTAATTAATTTTTTGTTAACTTTTAACTTAACTGAAGGCAATTTAATTGAATTAACTTAACTTGCCACAGTTAATTATTTTCACTAACTTGCCACCTTTGCTAATTATAATTCATTCAAATCTGTCATTTCAGTGCAAAAACAACACACACATATTATTGATGGCTTAGTGCATACTTGTTATAGGTCCATTTTTTCCAAAATAAATTTCATGATACTTATAGATATAAAATTAAATTATAATTGTTTTTTGATACAAGGTCTTTGTATTCTATAATCAGTAGTTCGTGTGGTATTAAATATTTTCACTTATTATGAATGGCAGTTAGCTGTGTTTATTTCTGGCTTAATCTAGTCCTTGACTTTTAATTTTTAGTGGTAAGTCCTTAATCGTTGTACTTGTACAGTTATTTTAATGCACACTTCTTATAAGCCCGGACTTAACATAAATTTGGTTTATGTTCCCCAATTTATTAACTGCTTACATTTGATAGGTCTGGACATATTATGTGAGCGTAGTTAAAATACTTCAGTTGTAGAATTTAATTTATTTGAACGTAAATATTAACTATAAAGAAATGGACTTATAATGATTTATGTTTAATTACAATCAAGTTCAATGATGTTATTTTGTTTTCAATTATCCCCATGTCTTGATAGTTTAACGAGTAATACCCATTACTCTTATTATGTCTTAGCTTGTAATATGAATATAATATTATGAAATTAATAATTAAAGCATCAAAAAATGTTATTATACTAATCAACTGAGCTTTGATTGTTCATTCCAAAAATTAAATTTCTTTGGTATTTGTATGATTTCAAATGAATAAAATAATATAATATATTTATTAATATGGTTTTATGATAATATCAAATAAAAACAATTTATTAAACAATTTTTGTATGGAAAACGAAAATAAATTGAAAATAGTACAGTATTTCAAGTAGGTACCCATTATGAAAAAAATAAGAGCAAAAAAAAATGTTGGCTATGGTCAACAATTCAAGTAAGTGAGTCATTTTTAATTCCAGGACTTTGAATAATTGCATTAAATTATTTTCAATGATTAAATTAAATAAAATTAAAACATAATTATCACTTATAGGAGTAAATTTGTATTTCAAGTATAGAAAAATTTTATTTTTATTTTATTCAAAAAGGTACATTGAAGAGCTTTTGTCAATCAATTGTTTACTTGTTTATGTGTTTTAAAGTTTATTATTATAAATTATTAATATTTTAATAATTTGTTTACAAAAAGTAATTGCTATAAGTCCTTTTAATATTATAAGCCCACGTCTATCCAAATTTATTTTGCCACATAGTTATAAATCCATATATTTTTTTTAAAAATGTCATTAAAATAAATAAATACATTTTACATGAACCCAACTTATATATTAAAAGGAAACTACATAGGTATATTTTTAAGCTAATTTCAATTTAGAAAAAAAGAATTGATTAAATATTGTTTAAGGTGAGTGGGTTTGAAAAAAAGTTTAAATTTAAAATAGCTCTCCTGCACAATTTCAATTTTGTGACTTATAACCAGTGTGTACTAACTACTAATCCATAATTATATTCTTTCTTGGAATGCACAATATACAATTTATTATAAAGTTTGTAATTTTTTTTAACAATAAAAGTATAATAAGTAATGAATGGAATTTATTTACCTATAATAATATTCAAAATTTGTAAAGTGTAAACATTTTGGAAATGTGTGGTCTGACTACATTATCTGAGAAACTGGTATATTAATATAGCTCAGCATAAATATTACTATCTATAATCAATGGTGCATCAGGTAGTATAGCAGCCATCAGCCCCTTTTATTTAAAGAACAATATAGGTTATTATGATATTATATTACCAATTCATCACATATCTGCTAATGGTGACCAATCTTCAAACATCGATAATTATATCCTAATAACTTACACAATATTAGTGTCAAAAACAAATAAATTAAATCCAATGAGACGGGTGGTGCAAGATAAATTAATTACGTCATCGTCCGACGAAGTGGTGCACTGAATCTTGTGGAATGGCATTCTAAGGAAATATTAAATTATACATTTATTACATTTCAGGCTTTTTGTGACTAGAGCCCTGAGTTAAACTCAATTTTTGGTCAGCATCAACAACAAAAACAACAATTATGATTAGCTAGAAACTTATAACGTTTCGTTTAAGGCACATACATGTAGACATATAGTTCATTGCAGGACAGTGTGTGATGAACGATGATTGATGAAAAACTCCCACATTTTTTTCTTTCAATATATCTCTATATTATGTATTACACGAGTACAGGATATTATCAGATCGGTGTGGCATGTAAGTGCACCTATTATAACTACTGTCAACCTACTTTAACTAATTGTCTATCCTACATTCCTACATCCTATGTGAATTACAAATTACAATACATGGCTTAACTAACTAATGCCATAGTAAAAATTATATAGTCAGGGCTCGTACAGAGTCCATAGAGTAATGATACTCTATGATGGAGTCACAGACGTCTCTGACCATTATCCACAAAACACCTGGAGCAATAAATATGAGAACGTTTTACAGGCATTTATTTTTTTAAATTAAAATTCAAATACTCCTCCCTTTTTTAAATTCTACTCTCTTATTAATTATAATCAATAATAACAAACAATATTGCTTTTATCAATTTTCTAGTCATTATTATTTATTATTACTATAAATTATAACTTAAAAACAATTATTACTATACATGACGGGGAATAAAATATCGTATTTTAACACTTACCTGTTACAAAATGAGTTTTCAAATTACCGTAACAGTAAGAATACTCTTAACTACCCCTGTAGTCACTACTACAACAGTTACGATAACACCACCACAATGCCGCATGCCCGCATCCAAAAACGTGAAACGACTAACAAATAATGAGTTACGACTGTTTGCGTTGCACCGCCCGGCACCGGCACTAAGCGAACGCGCACATGTGTGTCGTGTGATGAATCTACATCTTGCAGTGTTGCCAGATCAAATATTTTATAATCACCTGCAGATACCCCTTTCTAAAATCACTAGATATCACAAACCATACAAGATATATTATATAATCAGTAGTAAAAAATAGTAAAAATCACCAATAAACAAATAAAATAATTGTGATTTCACAATTTAAACAAAAAAATGGTCTAATAAATATTTAGTAGCTGTTATTATAGAACTGCTGAAGACGGCATAGTTATTAAAAAATATTATAGCTAGTAGACACGATTTTCATTCAATAGAATTAGTGACAGTGACGGTGTAAAATTCATGTAATGATTAAGATTTAAGACTAATATTACTGTAAACGATTCATCTTTTACTAACACTTCTGATAAAGTTTAAGTTAACAACCACACAAGTGTTCTAATTCCGTTACCAGCCTATCTACATTTCATGGATCGAACTTTTTAACGTTTTATGTTACTTGGACATATGCGGCACTAACCAGGCGTCCATAACATGGTGAACGATAGTGTGAGAGAGAGAGCGAGATAATGGGATATCGCACGTACACAGATAAAAGGGTGAGTGAGATAACGATGATTTAGAGGGTTCGCGGAGCGTGAGGAAGAGATCGATCAAAAAAAAAAAAATGAACAAAACGAATAAATGCGATGTCTAGCAAATATTGAATTATATGTTTTTACATTTCACTTTTTACGCGGGGTGGTCGACATTTTACCACTTAACCAGTTTACTATGATTATTGATTTTGTTAGCCCCTGCTATTGTACTTTAAATTACATTAAAGACTAAAGTTCAGTGTATGTAACCTACGCCGACGACGTGCCTTATAATAATAAATATGAATGTAGATTATAAATTATAAAAATATTAGTGTTAATGTCTTGCAACCATACATACCTATATTATATTTTCATTTGTTCAAAAATTGTTTACTCACAATGTTGAATTCCATATCGGGAAAGAGAGAAGGACTGTTTTTATAATTGTCACTCATTCTGACAGAGGTCTCATCATAAATTATATGTAATAATTATACATCATAGAAATAAATCACCCCTTTGGAATAAACACTGCTGTATAGTGTCGTTTCTTGTTTGTTCTTCGGTATTACAGTTATGAAATTAAAAAATGATTCTAATTTTGATTTTTAATTTTGATAGCGCTATAGGCATGAGTTACGTTTAAAGACTCACTCAGGGTCGGCCCAATACGGTAGCAAAATAACAGGTACTTAGGGGGAGGGGCTAGTTTAAGGGCGGCAAATTTCGAAAGTAAAATAATATGAAACTTGAAGTACAAAAAATATATAACTATAAAAATAATATCTCGTTTACCGAGGACGCACCATAATCGTAATGTTGAATATAAATAGAATGGTAATAACGATAAATTCCAACTTTTAAAAAAAAATCAATTGATGAGAGTTTTAATACATTTTTAAAAAATTCTAAAACCATAGCAACAGAATTAGATATTGAAACTTATTTAACGTAACAAGCTTCTATTTGCTCACGATAAAATAAAACTATGTTCTTTTCTTATGGACAACCTGATGGACCCAAAAATCGTAATTAATTTAAAAACTAAATTTAATGTTGAGTTATACTTTTATTTATTAGACATAGAAATCAATTATCTTAGAGAAAGATTTCAACAAATGCATGACTTCTGCGATAATTTTAAGTTTTATTACAATATACGTTATTTAAAAAATATGACAAAAAATAATATTATGAAAAACTGTATGGACCTTCTCAATTGCTTCGTGCCTATATTCAGAAAATAAGATATTTAAAAATAAAAATTATCTCCGTACTTGTGAGTATGAACACAGTACTAGAATTTATACTAAAATACGTTTTATGCTATTTTTTAGAGGTCCAATGGTCCCTAGCGTGTTATATCTTTTATTATATTTTATATTACGATTTTATAATCATTATTATAATTAAATATTATTTTAGTGTACCTACATATTACATTGATGCGGAATTATGTTATCTCAGTACTTTGTACATATGTTATTTACCCACTTTATGATGATATTTCTAATAATATAATTTAATGTTTAATAAAATTGTTTGCTTGACATTTCAAATATAACAATGTAAATAATGTAATGTTACCAACTTCATATTATTACCTATGTAAATAGTAGGTAGATTATACATCTGTGTGGAATAGTACTTTGCACTTAGTACATAATGTTAGTGGGTAATTTTAATAATATACCTAACTTAATATTAGCGGTTAAGTGTATACTATATCGATGTATACCTAGTACCTACCTACGTCCTACCTATTATAATATTGTCATCACTACAACTATTAAAATTAATATAATATAATATAATATACAAGTAGAGTAAACTTATTTTTAAAGGTTGGTAGAATCTTTTAAATCGTAAATTCTATCTCATACATTTGCAATGTCTTTTTTTTTCTATTCCACATAAATCTAAATTTCACCCAATATGTATGTTTTATCTTAAATGGGTCCTCCTCGCCACAAGCATTGCTTAAGAAGGTAAGCAAACGCATGTTAAAAAAAAAAACTAATAACCTAAACGTAATCGGTGTTGTTGTTTTGTTTTGTTTGCAAATAAAGTAATACAGTTTAAATAATCAAAAATATATAAAACCATTGACGGGGTAACGACTAAAAGTATTCGGCCGTATACTGTTAAATAAACTTATAACGGTAGACTGTTGGGTCCGATGTTTCCACCGATGTGTCACCTGTCTGACGTGTACACCAAGACATATAACAAATATTCAGATGATTACCAACCAAAGAATTTTTTGTGAATCTCTGTCGGTATAATAATTAGGGTACCTATAACAACTGACAAGTGACGTCTTGAAATTAAAAAATAATTAATCAAAATAAAAAAAATTCAGACTATTTTGTTATTATTCTCTATCTTGCGCACATGTGTTATTTATTATTTATATAACGTTTAAACTATTTAACTAATACAATATTTTGATATTTGAATACAACATTTATATTTAATCAATTTATATTTTATATCATTCCTCATTAGACTCCACATTAATTTATACATACCTAAGCTGTATATATAAGGTACAATTATATCTATTTAGGTATTATAATTTTGTGTTTACATATACGATCTAGTTATTTTACTTCGTAGGTACTCGTATGCATTTGTTAAGATATTCACACACAGTGATAATATATACTATACCTATCTATATATATAAAAATGGTGACAATAATGTATCTTAATTCATCAATTGAGAACGGCTGGACCGATTTGGCTGATTCTTATTTTGTTGTGTTTGTAATTGCAGCAGCAGGTTTTTACGAAAGAAAATTTTAGGAAAAGTAGGAAATCTGGATGCCAAAAATATAACAGTGGCGCCATCTGTCCAGAAAAAAATAAACTGAATAATAAAAAAATTAGTTTATTGTTGCAGATTAAAATAATTATAGTGTATTATATTGGTTGCTATTGGTTAATCGGGCATGTTTGTTGATTTGTATTATTATTTTTTGTCAATGTGTATATATATATATATATACTAGCTGATCCCGTGCACTTCGTTGCCCGTTAAATGTACCAACTCTATATGACTCTAACTCTGTAAAATTCGTTATTTAATATTCGGTGTATGGTGTTCAAAATGTATCTTAACTTTTCCGTTTCCCGGAGTAAAAATTCTGTTTTGCAGCAGTATATTATCAGGTAGGCAATATACTTACGGTAGATCGTGGACCCCGTGCTGTTTGTACGTTGGTGTATGATTTAGCTTTAAAGTATCAAAGTTATACCAAGTTTGTCGTATTCCACCTATGGTAGATTAATATAATCAATTAATACAAAATCCTAACCTAACATAACTACTAATATCATATTAATAAAAATAACCAAATTTAACCATTCCTAAATTAGTCTGTCTTCTTCTTCTTCTTCTTCTTATTTTAGCTGAATAACCCGGCTTTGCCAGTGTACGATTCATATTTCATGCTGGAAAAAGCTTTTATTTTCCATGGAAGGATTCGCCTCCTGGATTATTTTGTTCAAATTTATGAACTTGTTCTCTATTTACTTCTGGATTTTTTTTTTATACTTGGTTGCTGCTACTTTATGAATTTCTTTATTTTTGAGCTGATATTTAGTAACAGATTGTATAAGCTGTTTTTTTCTGATATTATTTGTAAATCTCTTCCGTCGTTTTTTAGTATGCTTTTAAGAGCTGGGTATGTTATCAAACTCGTCAGATACAGATGTAGTCAATTGATCTTAATATGGTAAATAAACATAAAAATGCTCATTAAAAAGGTTTTGCTTAGAATTAAAACGAAATCTCTTTATGGGGTTCCTTTCTGAACCAAATTTTTCATAAAGTTCACCATTGTGGTACACCTCAATAAATACTAAAAATAATTTTCCGGCTGCCACCAGCTCACATAAACCTCCATAAGTATTAAATTTTAACATATCAGTAAAGTAGTCAGCATAACTACGATAATTATTTCTATCACCGCCATGTGACATTATTGAATAATCTTCCCAATGATTTATCACATAGGTTACTATCTTTTTACGTATTTTTTGGACCTTATCTTGAGTGTCATATAACACAAAAAATATTGCCCTAAACAGGCAAGCTCCGTCACCAATAATTGGAGTGATAGTGTGGGGCATCACTGTACCATTTATGTTCAATATAATTCGACAACCATATTAATTATTTTTTTATTAATTTGTAAGAATGTAAAAAAAAATATTTTAATAAACTACAATGTTTAGAAAGAACCGAACTTAAACTAAAATAAACATAAACTACATAAACTAAAATTATATAACTACGTAACTCCCCAAATAACCAATTGAAACCAATAATAAATAAATACTAATTTCTACTGTAGACTGTATAACCAATGGCAACTATTTAAAAAATAAATAAAAATAAAATTTCCAATTTCCATCGTGAACCTCAAGATCCCTGTTTGAGCACCTCTTTAAAATGCAAATTTCAATAAATCCTTTCTTAGTGCGAATAAACATAGCAATAAGTACATTTACTGAAAATGTCATATCCATATAGCTTCAGCAGTTCCGGCTAGGCGATGATGAATCCCCCAGGATAAGACGTCTTTTTATATATACAGATAAATGAATGTTTGGTGTACATTAGATCTTTGGGAAGAAGAGAGGCTTATTTAAAAGGGGTTAAATTAGGTTTTTTTTATTCATCGGATTTTAGTATGGTCAAATTGTATAGTTTGCATAAGGTTTGAAAAATGTTCAGCACTACGCCACTGTAGTATAAATACAAAAATTAAAATAATAAATGCAAAAGAAACCTACCATAGAAATGTTATAGTAATGTGTAATAGGTACGTCAAAAAATCATAATAATAAACGTATATTGTACAATTTGTACTCAAGCTATGTAAAATTCACATGAATGTTTAAAAAATAACCTTGTATAAAACATTGATGTATTTATTTATAATGTATTAATGTTGAAGAACAATATTAACCGTTTTTAAGAATTATAAGTTATTTAAATTTAATAATCAATAATCAGCCTCTAATCCAACCTTTTTTCATTGTACCGATGTGTCATGTTTTTAATATGAATTATAAGTATTCTTCCTTCAGCATATAAAAACGAAAAAATTGCTTACCTTTTATGTTTATTCGGTAAAAATGTTAGATAAACAAAACAAAGGAATAGATTATAATATTGGGTAATTTCAAAATAACTTAATACATTATATTTCATATATTATTATAAACATTAATTATTAATTTAAGAAAAAAATAAAAACATTTAACAATATACTATTGTTTAATATATCATTGTCATATAAGGAAGATAAATTTTAAATTAATATACCTATAATAGCATGTATTCGATCACATTTAAGGAAAATGTAGTTATTTTAATTTTAAATACCTACCATTTAATATAAGTCACAATAAATGTTTTTAAACATCAAAAACAATTTTAATTATTATTAATATTTATTTAAATGTCTATAAATACGCATTTATTCAATAATAAAAATTAATATAAATTAATTATGTTTTATAGGTCACACGTATCTTTAATTTTAATACCATATATTTTACTTTGATAATTTTAATATTACTGTAAATCTTAATTACTTACAATACCGATATATTCTTATCATATTTTTTTAACTGAAATTAAATAATTTTATACTACTTGCCAATATTTAGTTAATTTAATTACTTTTATTCGAAACACAATATACTGTATCAATTTTTCGCTTACCCTTTGGCCCAGGCGTGTCATTTAAATTTTTTGAAAGGCCAAAAAAAATGTCTGCTCGTCAATATTATATATTGTACTTTAGAGTTGTTACAAGAAAAAATATGTTTTCTTAAATTAAAATCTTAATATTTTTATTATCAGTTTTAAAATATTGTTATTGTATGCGGAACGTCAGTGATCCAAAAGATATTAGTTTGAAACAAAGTTGAAGTCAATTTCAACCAGTTAATGAAGTAATAGTGCATATTTTCATTAATTATTAGGTGAAAAAAAGTCGTATATTTGTGTGTACGTGACTGAGTGATGTGATTATGTGAAGGTGCTCTGGTGGTCTATGTCTATATACATTGTGAATATAATATAATTATAATATAGTATAATATGCATTCGCAGAGCCATAGCTCTCAACAATATGTTATGATGTTGAGTTGGTTTATGGGTTTGTAAGATTTAAAAGGCAATGTTTAAATTTGTTATATTATAGATTTGTTAAACAACTAAAAAAATTATATGTAAATATGTTACATATTTTCTTTGATTCAAACAAACTTTTAAAAATGTTCACTTTGAATTTGACGACTATAAACTTTTAGATATAATAAACATTTTATTTTTATTTTTCATGGAAATGAAATATTTCAAGAAAATAAATTTCATGAAATTTTTAAACACTAATTTATTATAATATGTATACCGTCAGTGTGGAATCCGTCGTTTCGTAACTGTAACGGACAACAACACTGTACGTCACAAAAAATAAATATTCGTCGTTACCAGCAGTATTCGTGAGTAGTTGTTCTTAATACTTTTTTTAACATAGAATTCCTATTCGTGGGATGGTGTACGGTGTATGTGTGTGAGTTCTGTGGTCATTGCACCAAACCGATTCGACCACAGAGACCATCCCCTTCCTTTTCCTAATTTAATTGTACTTCCTTCTTCCCATGTACTTACCTTTCGACCACGCCATAGATTCGATGTCGTGTAAATGATTGCCTAGCGTCTATTTGGTCAGGTGTATATTGGGTTGTCTATTCAGAATTTTAGTAGGCGTCATCTGACGGTTATCCAAAAAAATGGTACATCAACTTGTTCTCGGACAAACCGAGTGGTCCTTCGGGTTTCCGCCCCCGTTGTCGGGTGCAAACAGAGGTTGAGTATTATAGTTTACAATAAAAATATACCTACCTTTACTGTTAGGTAGATTACTTTTAAAAAGGAATGAAATTACGTTACTCGTAACTTCAAATATTTTTATTTAAATTACATATGCGTTACCTAAAATAATTTTTATCACGTTACATTACTTTTTCATTAATTAAGTTGTGCGTTACAAATAACGTGTTTTTTTTTTAACAATATTTAATTCAATTAATATGTATATATTTTACCATCATAGACCTAGCTGTGATAATAGACCTATTATAGTATTATGTACAAATGTACATTCATCTCACCTACATAGTCATAACTCAAAAATCATAATTAATTTTTAGTTAGTGAAATTACTGCTACGTTACTGAAAAAATAATTGCGTTACAGTTATTTGTAATTTGCGTTACATTACTACCCATTACTACCTACCTTCTACCGATTATATAAATTCTCAATATATTTTATTTTATTTTACGTGATTAAAATCAAAATAGAAAATATTATATAAACTAAAAAGTATAAGTAATTGAATGTACCTATTTTTTTTTTTAAATACAGATACTTTAAGAAAGTATTTACAATAATTTATTCAAGTACTTTTACTCAAGTAGGTACTTTACTAGACTGACTCCAAAGTATATGATAAATTATTGAGTAGGATGCTACACGTTTTGAGTTTTTGACCAGTTAGGAATTGTGATAGAATTTGAGTAGGTAATTTGTAAAAACAGTTCATATAGGTGTTATTGTCTGAGTTGTGGTCGCAATAGACAAATTGCGGTCTTAATAATATTGAAGGTAAAATTAACGTCTTAATTGCGGTCAGTATCCGGTTATCGATTATCCGATAAGCTCCAATCCAATTTTCAATTTTTATAATTTATTTTATAATCTATGTTTATATTAATTTATTCGTATTTGATTTCGTTATAATAATGTTTTCGGTTTTTGGGATTTTTTGTTTTCGTTTTATTAATTGTTTTCGTTTTTTGTTCTTTCAAAAACGTTTTCCATCCCTGCATTATAGTCATACTGTTGTTACAAGTTTACAAAAGTGAATAACACACTGTATAATATACCATAATATAAGAACCTACCTATTTTAATTTCAAACTATTCATTTTTAGGGAAAAACATTAATCGTGCAAAATTACAACGATTATCAAAGATACCAAAATGTATGGATGACGTACATGACTATTTGGATATGGACGAAGTGATATCTACGAAAGGAGAAAATTTAGTAATATTCAACGATAAATCATGCAATGTTAAAATATATTCATGCGTAAGTAATTTTAAATTCATGTGCAGTGTTGAAAATATTTTGTTGGACGCACTTTTGACTATTGTACAAAATTCATTCAGATTGATAAATATTCAAAAATCAATTCAGTCGACTAACCTAACCTAACCGTAGCATAATAGTATGTAACAATATCAATAATTTAAACAAAATAATTATTAATCATATTTTTATACCGTAACTAGGATTTTTTTTATCTGGTTTGATCTCGACCGCAACTCGGATTTTTTTTTTTATCTGTTATAATCTCGAACGCAACTCAGTATTAACCATAATATAGGTAGCTATAAAAAAAATGAATGATCGCAAGTGCCACCATAAAAGTATTGACCGCAACTGTGCCGACCGCATATTATGTGCTGACACCGAAGATACTCCATATGTACCTGCACAGTATCTTATAGTTATTAGACAATGGCGTATTATGGAATTTTTCATGAGAGTTTCGATGGGTCACATCACAAAGTTACATTTATGGTCCCGTATTCCCGTTAAAAAATCTAATATTGTTATACCTAGTTATTGAACAATAGGGATACGTATAATCACTACGTAAGTACTAGTATATTTTGATTTGTTTAACAAAAATTTAATTAAGCTATTTACCGTTATTTTTAATGGATTGATATAATTGGCATACGATTGACCCCATGTAAATATTCCATAATTTAGAATTGAATGTACAGTTAGTGATACTTATGCAGAACGTTTTATTTGAAGGTCTAACTTCGTTAAAGATTTAAAATAAACCTTCAGATTGTGATTATCAAAGTCAATGTTTAAATGTGGTGATCCCATTAAAATGTATTACCCTTCCAATTCCCGCGGTTTTTCTTCATAACCTATTTGTTTGATATTCTTTGATCTAATGTTACCAACATTAGTAAACAAAATGTTAAATACATTAAAAATATTTTTTTCGTTTGTGATCGCAATACCATTTTATTAATTTATTTATTATTATATGAATGCTTTATTAACTGTTTACATATAATATATTAGATCTTCAATAATTGTCCACATAATGTGTCTTTAGCCGCTTTCTTAATTTAATCATGGTAGTATAGTATACTATTTCATCATAGTAATATAGCATACTTTTCACATGTACGCGTACCATACGCAAAACACGTATTAAACTGACCAGGAGGAAATATTTTGTCATTCAAAGTTTTACTTCGATATAGACAACATCTATGACCTATCACTTAATACAACTTAGACCTAATTAAAATTAAATATGAATAATCAAAGAGAAAAGCTACTTATATTTTTTACAGGGTAAAATTATTTAAAAAAAAAACAGATGGCTAAAAAAATCGTACAAAAAGACTTTGGGTTCACACTCTTTGCCTCGATGTTTTCTGATCTCCGAGAGTACGAAGAAAAATTTTTCAAATAAATATGCCAGTATTGCCATCATTAACTGTCCCTGATCCTAAATTATAATCAAAATTAATAAATGTACTAAGTGTAAACTCATCACTATTGCTAAATAAATATTTATTATTTATTAATATAAATATTAAAATAAATTACAAAATACTTTGCAAAATTATATCTGCTAGTAGACCAGTTTCAGTTCTAAAACTTGGATATATTTTTTTCTCTTTTCATAACATAATTTATTTTCGAATTGCCTAACCCGTGCATAAAATGTATACATTTAATTCATATAATAAGTCAAAAAATCAACTACAATATTTATCAATATAAAAATTAAAACTTATTTCTAACCTGCCATTTTTTAAAATTTAAGCGGTATGATGCCCCTCACCCCAGCCTGAAAATTGATAAGCTTTAAATCGCAAAATATAGAAGTTGTATAACCAGTATACACAGATATAGAATATTATAGATAGTAATTTATTATCTATATCTGTGTCAGTATATCTACGACCGCCATAAGAAGACAGAAATTCAAATAATTGTGATAAAGACGTGATAGACTAGTAAATAATAAAAAGATGGGTAAGTGGATGTCGCTCTGTTGTACAGTAGGTTACAAGTGGGTCATCTTCCTCATTCCGTGCATAAATTTAACTTCCTTGGTCCAGTAATTTTAAGCCTTTGGTCCCCTCCTATCGTCGTCGTCGTATCTGGTTGCCTACCCGGTCACTCTAAGGCAGTGAACATTGAGTTGCCTACCCCGTCGTATATAAGGCAGTGCACATTAAGTTGCATATGTCAACCATCCCAGGAGAGCATCATCACAACTTGTAGTCTACATATTAATTAAATAACATCGTAGCAAGTCCAAGTGGCAACAATAATATATGACTAAAAAAATGTATGCTGTAATTGTAGCTGCAGATGGGTATTTAGTAGGTAACGTATACATAATGCGGCACAATAATATATATACATATTGTTTTTTTTACAATTTAAATATTCAACTATATAGGTCTTGATAATATCAATTTTTTAGATTCATTTTTTATCGTGAAATGTTTACAGAAAGTGACTGTGGAATAATTAATATATTATATATTAAGTTGTAAAAAGTCTTATTTATCAGCTATATTAGTATATTACATATAATATGTACCTAGCTATCTTGTATCTATCTGTAATGTAATATGGCATATGCTATAATATTATGGTCTGCTATTATTATAATTTATATATATATATATATATGTATAATGTGTATAATATACGTTCCCTTCCCTTGAATTAATTAAATTAATAAATGTTTTGAAAATGTGAATACGCTCATCATTATATTATAGTTAATATAATAAATACAATATACAGATACCTTTTTTTAATTCTTCCGTGGTTTATACATTATTTTTTATGTTTATATTTATTTAGTATCAGTATGTCATATTTTAATAATTGTTGTGTTTAATATTACGTATTATTATTATTATTACTTATTACGTAGGTATCCTGTATTCCGGTATCCAGGTACCTATATCACTTATAGTTTCTATCATCTTATAGTATCCTATTATAAGAATCGAGGTATATATAAAGTATAAAATCAGTATTTGGAACGTTCACTAAAAATGTAAACGCGTTTGCACTCCCGCATTCATTTTTTTTTTAAAAAAGAGAATACATTCTTCGTTGAAAAACTAATAACGCGTAGGTATTCATAATAAATCATTCAAATTTGTTTCCTTGAATACATTTTACATAAAGCATTTATCGCTTAGCATTTTAGAGACTCCAATCGATAACTGTCGTTTTTTATCTTTAATGAGCAAACTAGTTTTCATTAATCTAAATTCAGGAAATTGCAGTATTTAAAAAAAAATTATTTACCCCTTTCAAGTGAATTGCAATACAATATTTAAAATAAAATCTTAGACAATATTGTTATATGAATTTTGTATTTTTAAGAACAAATAAATTAACAAAACTATAAATTGTTCAGGTTCGTATTACAACAGTGGCGTCATTTCAGTTTTTAATAGACAAAGGCAACTTTTCACTGCTTTTTTGACTCAAAATTTTTTTCATTCAAATTCTCATTGCATATAGTGCCATAGTGGTTAAGAGGGGGGGGTATAGTAAATGAGCTGACTTAAGGTTGATATAAATACTAGACTGGGGCAAATGCCCCCCCTCCAAATGACACCACTGTAATTATAATTATTATTATTGACCATGGCTCACCAAAAATTAAACGTGTTCTTTTTAAATACTGTATAAACTATAAAGTCGTTAGTTATATATATAAGTAGGTATGACAATAGCTGCAAGAATATTCGCCTAATGTAATCTACGCTAACAAACATACAATAATATATTATATTGTATCGTATACCTCGATAATTATATTTCAATCTTGTGTTTTTAATTTTAATATACTTATAAGTATATAAGTATATATATGTATATACGATACTGATACATATTAGATATTGTACAATAATTCCAGTATTCTAAGAATAGACTAGTTTGGTGGCCGCGCACACTTATTGTGGTGCTGGGTGCGGGGTGAGGCGGGTCATTCCAGTTATTATCAAATAATTTACTTGCTAAGCACTGCGCGAGCTTTCCCCCACCTAACTAGTAGAGGGGCTATATACAATGTACCCGGCGGCCCAAGCCAGTATAGTTGACTGCCTTGGCTGGCGTTTTGCGCATGCACCATTCACAATATTGTATGTTTTACACCCGTATATCATCATTCATCTCCCATGCATTTACATAGGCAACTACCTCGTCGAGTGTCGATGTCGAACCTCTAGCGCCGGTCGCACGATTAAACTCAAACGGCATAGTTACCATAGCTTATAAACTAAAACGTATCTGCGACGAGAGCCATTCTCTAGTTGCATGCAAATTGTATACAAAAAAAAAATTAATATAAAATATGAATTTCGGTAAATATAATTATGAAATTATGAAAATCTAAAAATTAAAAATTAAACTAAAAATGTGCACCCTAGTTACGTGCCTTGGTGGCCTTTGGATAAATCCGCCCCTGCCGATTACTAAACAGTGGAGACAACACAATTAATTATCAGCGGCGCCAGTAAAACACCGTATATTATAAAATCATGAATTTATTTTTACACATATAAATACGTATATATATATATCATACATATACTTCAAGACCCCTTCGATTATTCTCCGATCAAGAACTTCGATTTGAATCAATGTCCGTAAGAAGTCCTATATGGTGACGGCGAATACAACAAATCTCTAGGTGTGAAATCATTGTAAATTAACAGTTCATAGGTTAGGTTGTATTCGGGTCGTCATCAATGTCCGCAAGAGGTCCTATATGGCAGTGATGCAATACAATTTTGAGGTCCTTTTAGTTTTTACTGTAACATCGGCGGAAATAAGGGGGAAGCTTAGCCACCAAATATACCAAAAGTCCCCCTCCAAAAAAAAAAAAAATTAATATAATGTTATTTTGGCTGTGTGCGTGTGGTAACCAAGCCCTTTGCTCACATTGAGGTATAAAATGTTAGCCCCCCTGAAATTTTAATGAATTTGTTCTTATATGTACTTAAGACATAAACAGTGGCAGACAGGATACAGGCCTTTTGAGAGTTCCTGTATTCAACAAAAGTGTCCTACCCATTTGTAATTTTTCTTTAATAATTTCAACTTATGTAATAAAAAAATGTCTAACTGCACTTGACTATAACGTTCAAATAATATATTATTATAATATTATATTTTAAATATTTGATTAAAAATGGTAAATACTAATAACAAAATAAATGTATTTATTATAGGTAAATTTATTACATTTATAAATGGCATACATATTTTTATCTTAGGAATTAAATATTTAAATTAATCAGTAAATTCCATGACAGATAAAGTTGATAAAATTGAAAATAGATACAAATGAATGAATCTTTAAAGTAAACTCAAATAGAAAAAAGTGAAAATCTCATGTTTATACGTTCATTCGTTTTAGAGTTACTCCAAAAACCAAAATCGATTTTGTGGAAAACCAATTTTGCGTAAAAATTTCCGTTTTTCCTTTATTTTTATGTTGTTTTTCCCGGCGCTTTTGAAAACTATTGGAAATTTTAAATTTTGACCTCTCAAAGCACCAACAATATTCACTTTCTCATCGAACAAGATACTGAAGTTGAAAATCCAATCATTATTTCGACTACTTATCGTGTACAGAGACACATAAACAAAAAACACACATCATCGTTTCACTCAGAATCTAAAATTGAACATTTTATACATTTTTAAGTACAAAATAATTTAAATTTTAAATTTGATAAATGTTGTCAAAATTCGAACTTTCAATACTTATAGAAAAAATTGTGCCTTTGTATTTTTAATATTTTTCAACTACAATTGTAACAATTTATCAGAAGCCTTGTATTACAATTTCATGTATTTTTGCCAAATAAATACAATTTTATTGACAATTATAGAAAACAATAATAAAAAATGTAAGACTGACAATGTCCGTAAACAGCTCAAAAAGAGTCAAATTGTTAAGGTGTATAAAAAATCAAAATATAAATATTCAGTGAAATTTTCATGTATATACAATAATTCGTTTTATTACTACAAAATTACAAAATCACTACATGAGAAATCGAGTGAATATCCAATATTGTAAAAATATATGAACTTCAAACGCACATAATAATTTTA